>CATKHM010000261.1:0-16401 GCA_949751825.1 Blepharisma undulans
CAGCATAAAGAGTGCATGGGATAATCATGCATGCTTTGATATACAAAAATAAATGTTTGAGAATAAAACCTAAAAAAAAGAACCTAGATGGATTGCACTCTTTTATAAATAGGAAAAATAAAAATATAACGTAAAGGGAGAACGAAAATTTTTTTGATTCAACTCTTTCTTTTAAAGGTCAGCTTACAAATGATAGCAAAAATATAATGTAAATTATTATAACAATATATAAAGGCAAAATAGCACTGAGCAAAAATGTTTTTTCAATTGCGATTTGGTAAATAATAGTTCAAACAAGAATGTATATAAATAAAAGTAGAGAAAAATTTTGAGTTATATCGAAATTCTTTATTTTGAAACCAAATCTATCAAAAAAATTTAAAAATTCAGTTGAATATAATAATGATTGGAAAATAAACTGAAATTCTGCAGGAAATTTTTGCTGGCTTTGAGAAGAAAATAGATAAAATAGAGTAGGCTCTAATATAATTCTCAAGAGTGTAAGAACTGGAGTAATTATCATCTTTGAGTCTTCACTTATTTCAAATTCGCCCATTTCAAATTTTATTATCTTTGTGTATTTTTTTGCACTAAAATCAATTATTATAAATACTTGCTTTTAATAATTAATAAATTCTGGTAGCTAAATTACTTAAGATTTAAATGATAATGCATGCTGATAAATAGTCTCATTATTATTGAATAATTGCCGCATTATTTACTCTAATTTAAAACTATTTTCATATACAGAACTACTCCTGAATAATGATGCTCGTCAAGCAAAGAATTAATATAAGCAAATAAATTTATTTAAAGCATTGTAATTGCTTCTCTTTTCTGATAAATTGTTTCGATTGTAATAAATTAAACATATAGACCCCTCATATTACTAAAGAAAGGATTTGGAAGAAAATCATACTAATGAAAATAGTATGAAAAACAAATTTTGCTAAATATATAGATTCTTGATATCATAAATTTAAGTTTAATAAATACTTGTTTTTAATTCGTCAGTTTATTTTACTTCATTATAATTCTGATTATTTTGTGATATTACCTACATTGTTTTCTTTTTAATCTGAAAAACATACTTCAAATACAAAATCACTGCTGTAATAACAGATGAAATTGCGAAAGCTCCATCAAACAAATGATGGAAGCTAAAAAAATCAACTCCACTTAAAGCATTAGTCATTGCTTCTCTTTTCTTTTCTGGCAAGTTCGCCCTCATCATAATTACAGTTGCCATAAAATAAGCTCCCATTACTTCGCTGAGCATTAATAGAAGAGATTCAGAAGAAAGCCCAGATGACAATAATTTTCCACACTGATTTACAATGGAAACCAAAATATTTGCAAAACTTCTGATATTTGTAAAGATCAAAATCCCTATAAATGCAAAACTTGAATGCTCCACAACAAAATTCAAAAAAGACTCATCCAGACCAAAAATATAGCAAAAAATGTGTAAGCCACGGGTAACTGGATCTATTGAATACTTCTTCTGTAAAGCAACATTGTATATTGAAAAAACTACTTTATAAACTCCATAAATGACAAGAAATTTCGCAAATAATGAGTATATTCTCCCTTTAAAAGTTTTTGACAATTTTTCTTTTTCTCTATTTTCAACTATTTCTGATACTGTCTGCAAATATTGCTGGTGAATTGCTTCAGCTGCTTGCAATTCTGCATCTAATGCTTCCAATCTTGGATCTGAATTAAAAGATCCATTGAAGATTCCTACCAAAGATTTAGCTCATCCCACATTTTTCTTTTCCAAAGGCAAAAACAGCCTTTTTTGTTTAATTTTTACAAGATTTATGATATTTCTCTTCGATAACCTGCAAAATTCTTTTAAATCAGCTTGGGTAGATGCCACATTAAAAAAATTAAAATAATTGTAAGCACAATTTACTGCTCCGAATCCTGACAAGCAAGCACTTATCAATACTCCATTGACTCCTAATAGTTTAATTTGTTCTATAATAGAATAATGTAAAAACTCCAAATTTTCTGATGTCCCAATAGTCAAATATCAATAGTAGCTTAATTCTCATAAATAAATAATCACAAAAATAATTCATAATAGTCATTTCAGTCTGAATGCAAATACAAAAGAATATATAAAATATATTGGGACTATATAAAGCATCAAAGTACTAAAACACCCAAAAATAATTTTTCAAATCCCAGGATTCACTTCAATCGACGTCAGCTCCAGCAAAAAAAGTTCCAAAAGTGCCCCAGACGCTGCAAAAGTAGCACTAAAAAGCAGCTCCACAAATTTATTTTGTATTTCAAAATTATGTAAAAGTCAATAATGCACAAACATATACGCAAGCCCTACCAATAAAAGTCAAGATAATGAGATAATGATCCATGTTCCTGTTTCCATTTTAAATCTAATTAATTTTCCTATCACTCCGCTTATTTTCAATATTTTTCTCAATTTTTTAGCTAAATTAAGCCAAGAATCCTAAGGTGAGCCAACTTGCCATCATCAAGACCCCTCCCCAAGGCATCACAAAGTTAAATTTCGAGTCTTCAGTCTTCGCATAATAATAAAGTGGCAAGCAAAACAACCCCACCCCAGCAGCCGAAAGTGCTCCAGGTATATGCTTATTTTTTTTATTCCCCACAAAGAGCAGCGGGATGCTTCCAAATTGTTGGTATCTCACAGCCTTTTCCCATTTCTTTTTTTGCTCGTAGTTCATACCTCCGTGATACCCATAGGTTGCAGTTACCAGTGAGGCGCACATTGATGCGCAGCCAATAGAGAAATATAATTCCGTCATATTTTTATATGGAAAATTTCGCCCAAGAGCGTAAAGGGATTGATTTCAGCGTAAAAGACCTCACAAATTTGATATATGGGCCACATATACCAAAAATCATAGAAAGGTGGAATATTCTTGCAAATGACCCAGTGACAAAAAACACGCCTGACCTGTATTGGCTTTCAAGAAAACAATCATTGAATAGAGCCTATCAAAAAGTGAAATTTGTATTAGATAAGTGGAAGGTGTATGACGAAAAACATGAAGAAATCGTATGGGATATGTTTAAACATATAGGTCCTACACCATTTGATACCCATTTCACGATGTTTCGGCTTGCAATTCAAGCTTTAGGCAGCCCAAAACAGCGGTATAAATGGCTTAAGCTTATTAAAGAAAATAAAGTCATAGGGTGTTATGCACAAACAGAAATAGGCCATGGGTCTGATGTGAGAAATATAGAAACGACAGCTGTGTATGATAAATCTACACAAGAGTTTATAATAAATTCTCCTACAGTATCGTCATCAAAATTTTGGATAGGGTCGTTAGGACTTACAGCGAACCATTGTGTGGTATTTGCAAAGCTGATAAGTGATGGGAATAATTATGGAGTCCATCCTTTTATTGTCCAAATAAGGTCAATGGAATCGCATCACCCATTAAAAGGGATTACTCTAGGAGATATTGGGCCAAAATTAGGCTGGGGAAGAGTTGATAATGGATTTCTGCAGCTTCATTCTGTAAGAGTCCCTATGGAAAATTTGTTATCAAAATATGGAAGAATTAGAAGAGATGGGACTTATTATTCCCCACCTTTTGCTAATATGAGATTTTTTGTTATGATGGAGATCAGGTGTGGGATTATAAGAGATTGCTCTAGACATCTAGCAAAAGCGCTTGTGATTGCTTCAAGATATTGTTTTAATAATACAGAAAATTTAGATTCAGATGGAAAACCTATGAAAATAATTGATTATCAAGGGTATCAATATTCTTTGATTCCTGCAATAGCGAATTGCTATGCAATTTATTTGACAAGCCATAAGGTAAAACAAATGAATATTAATATGCTGTTAAAACTGAGAGCAGGAGATCTTAGCTATGTAAAAGAAATGCATAGCATAGCATCTGGGCTGAAATCGCTATTTACTTCACAGACACTTAAAGATATAGAAAAATGTAGAGAAGCTTTAGGAATGCATGGATATTCATTACTCTCAGGCCTCCCTACTATTTACCTTGATTTTTCTCCATCAGTTACCTATGAAGGCGATAATACAGTTTTGATGCTCCAATGTGCTTCTTTTTTGCTAAAAGCTATAAAAGGATTAAAAGCAGGCCAAAAATTGCGTGATTCTTTGCAGTATTTGAATTACATAGACATTTATATGAAACATACCTGCAAAGTGAAATCATTAAGAGATCTCGCCAATGTGTTATCTTTTGAAGAATTTTTAAGGGTCAGGTCTTGCTATGTCGCAAAGCGAACTTCTGAAAGATTTTCTAGAGAAATGGACGAAGGGTTCCCATTTATCGAAATTTTCTATGAAAGAGCTCAATCAGATCTAATTGAAATGGCTAAAGCACATTTAGTACTTTTTGTTTTTTTACAATTCAAAGATGCGGCCATGACACAAAAAGGAAAAACAAAAAAAGTTTTGCTGAAACTATGCGAGTTGTATGCAGCAATTTATATAAAAGAAGGAATCGCTGAATATTATGAGTGTGGGTTTTTTACTAATGGGAAGCCTGAAGAAATTTTGGATGAAAAAATAGAAGTCTTGTTGAATGAGTTAAGATATGCGGTAATTGGATTGACTGATGCATTTGGGTATACTGATAATGCACTTAACTCTGCTTTTGTAGGAGATAAAGATGGATTAGAAACTTTACAAGATTGGGCTGAAAAATCTACTTTTAACACAGAAAAGGCTTTAAAGAGCTTCAAATCGCTTGTGCAGCCTAATTTTATTGAGCCAAAATTATAGGTAAAATCATTACAATTAAATTCTTTTTGAAGTTTCTTCTTCAAGTGCTTTTTCTTTTTTCTTTTTAATTAGTTGAGATCTCTTGTTAAAAGTGTCTGCAATCAAGCTTGATGTAGTAGCTGTTGGTTTTTTCTCTTCTTCCTCTTTTATTTCTCCTCTTAAGCCAAATTTATTAAAAGGATCTTCTGTAAGATTTGGAAAAGCTTCTTTTATCAGTGGCTTGGTTTCTAATAAATTCCATTTGACTTCATTGCTGAAAGCAAAAGCTTGTTGACCGACTTGGCGCATTTTTCTGATAACTTCGATGCTTTCGTTGGATTTTGGAGTCATATGCTTGATGACGACACGCAAATAGTTGTAGCCCATGCCTATGGATCTGCCTGTTTGACGAGTGATTTTGGGAAGCTTATTGCCTTGTCTGAATGTGATGTAGGTGGAAAATGAGACTAATGGAACGAATACCCAAAGAAATGCTGAGATAAGTCCCATGAAATATTTTGATTTGTAATAATGACAATGTGAATTCTATTTATAATTGCTTTGGGATATGCACAAACAAAAATTGAAGTCACTACAAAGTGGAAAGGGCCAAGTCAAAAAACATTAGTCCAAGAAATGAGGTAAAATACCATAAAGCGAATACTTTGCTGAAATTGGAAAATTTTGGTATTTCATTGAGAGGATTGAAGAAATTGATAAGGACAAGCTTGATTTAGAAATTGTCTTAAATAAAATTTCAAGAAGCGAAATTGAAAAGAAGCTAATAAACTATTCGTTGAGTAATAGAGAATTTTCGGCAAGGATGGAACTTTATTCTAAATTGGAAGAAAAAGATAGAGCATTGCTCAAAGAGAATTGCAAAGATTTTTATGTGATTAACTCTGCGGCTTCATGCATATTAGACAAAAGTCTATTCGCAACTCAAGAAATAGATAAATATCAATTCGATCATACTTTATACAAAGGGAAAAAATCCGTAATTGCTTATTTGGATATTACTGATATCCATTTTTCTGAAATTTCTTTAAAAATCAAAGATTTTTGCATTAAAAATAACGCAACTTATATTTTAAGACATAGAGATACAAGAATTGAGAAAGCTGATTATTTAGGAGGCTATGGCATTGAACTGCAATTAAAAAACCATAATGAAAGCCAATCAATTGTCAAAGATGATGGTAAATTTCAATCAGATTTCAAATACAAGGCTTTAAAGTATTTGGTATCAATTCTCCCGAATTGAAAAAACATCATAAAAATCCTTGAAAATTTCCCTGAATATATATCTTCTCTAAATTCAACTGATTTTTCAGAATCATTCAAAAATGACTCAATTTCTGTAACAGAGCAAAATTCCAAGGTAAATCTTATACAGTTTAAAGACGATGGAGCTATTTTAATAAACAATCACTACGTCCCAGCAGACTTTTTTACTATTTTATCAGTTCTCAGAGCAGAATGCAACACTATTGAAGATCTCAAACAAATAGGAATTCCTCAAAAAACAGCACTAATAATGCTGGATCATTTTAATTTAAAAATTCATAAAGATATTTCAGTCAGCAAGCATTTAAAAACTGGTCTGAGCACAGGAAGAGTTTATATAAATAATTTAGAAAAAGACCCAAAATATTCTGAATGGCAGAAAAAATTACCTGATTTTTTGAGTACTTATGAAGTTGACCTTGCAAAAATTGCGAAAAATTTCTATAATTTGATAGCTGTTGTTGATTTGGATAAAGAAATGGGGTGAAAGGCAATAAAAGCAGTAATACACTTATATGAAAGTAATTACCCTGTTAGGTTTGGGTTTGTGTTTCTTGGAAATCCTGATTTAGCTTGGATTATGAATCAAGCAATTAAATGTATTGAAAACAATGAGACCTCTATTGCTATTTTTTTTGGAAAATTAGAATATAATATGACAGAATTTGAAATATTTTCTATAGGAAAAAATTATTGCCAAACTGATGAATTTGAAGGAATAATAAAAAATAAAAAGAAACTGCCTACTATAATTTGTGATAATTTTAGATATGTGGGCCTGCTCATTGAATTTTAAATGGCCGCATCCTTGATATAAACTCTGATAAACATTTTGATAAATCCCTTATTGCTGAATTAAGAAGAGAAAAGAGAAATATAATGTCTGCTAAGCTAAAAGGACTCTTAAAACCTCCTCTTACCAGCTACTTTGAAAATTTAACAAGCGAGTTCCCTATTGAATGAAATCATTTATCTTTTCTGGATGGAATTCTTGACGAAGAAAGCCATAATGAAATAACAAATTTTGGATATAATTTTGATTTTAATGGCCACTTGAAGTTAATGACTTTTACTGTGATTGCAAAAGAAACTGAACAAGATTTAATTTTCCATACTATAAATCTATTTAAAAATGCTTTTGACTTAAAAATCAGAATAAGATATATTTTTAATGCAAATGAGATGAATGATGAATGATATAAGATTTTGTGCTATATAAAATCTATAAATGAAGAAAACAAAAAGCTAAATTATACTGGAAATGTGGCAGATTTTGATAAGTTTCAATGTGAATACTCTTCTGACTACATTAGGGCATGCTTTATGAAAAGTATGTATGAATTTGAATCAGGGATAGTTTTTAATGGAAAAATGATACAGAAAATTAAAATAAATTCTTATTTGGATTTGAAAAAATTATATGAGTTGGAAGTTGAAAGATCTGACTTGGCAAATGTGCAAAAACAACTTTATACTTGCATAAAAGAAAATAAATTGGATAACGCAATGGAAAAGGTTTCTTATATTCTGCTTGACCATTTTTCTTATATTCCTTTTTTTGCCTCATATGCTTGATACCCTATTGTTTCTTCCAAGAATTTCACAAAAAGAATATTGAATTCAAATAATGTTTATTTCAACATTAACTTATTAATCAATCCCCTAAATGAAAAGGGAAGGCATTTATCATCTTTATGTACTTGGCTTTTAGATTTAAACTCATCTTTGAGTGTCACTTTCGTTGTATCAAATTCTCCCAGCTCTACTAATAAAATCCAAAAATTTAATATCAAAAAAGATTTGCATCAAGAGTTTTTAATAAGCAAAAAAACTAATAAATCAGCTTCACTAAGTTTGAATACGCCAGAATCATGAGTATTAACGATTGATTCGCCACATTATTTGAGTGTTTTGCAATTACAAAAAGCTTCGATAATTAAATTCTCATTGAAAAATATTCTTGTAAAAGAATATTCTAAAGCAATCCAAAATAATTATGAAATTAAAATGCAAAGCGGATTAGAAATAAAATTAATCGAACCAGAGAAAGAAGTTTCAAGCACATTTATTATGAAAAATCTCGGCTATTTTCAGTTTTATGCTAATCCTGGAATTTTTAATATGTCTCTTGACGAAAGCATTAAAGATGAATGAATTTTGCCTGATTTAGCACCAGTTATTGTAAAAGATTTCATTTCAAAGCCTATTACATTTAATTTGTATAAAATTCCACAAATAAACAAAACATCAGATAGAACTCCTCCTATAAAACATGATAATGAAACCATTAACATTTTTTCTATTGCAGAAGGCCAAACATATGAAAGATTTCTCAAAATAATGATTCTTTCTGTTATGAACCACACCAAATCAAAAATCAAATTTTGGCTTTATGATGATTTTCTTTCGACTAACTTTAAAAACTCTATAGAATTTCTATCAGAAAAGCTGAAATTTCAATATGAATTTGTTTCTTATAAATGGCCAATCTGGCTTCCATCTCAAAAAGAGAATTCTAATCGAATTTTCGCTTATCGATCTCTTTTATTTGATATGCTTTTCCCATCAAATATATACAAAATCATATCAATGGACGCTGATCAAGTTGTAAATGCAGACATTGCTGATCTATTTAACACAGATTTACAAGGAAATGCTTATGGTTTTGTCCCATTCTGTGAATCAAATAATGACACTCTTGGCTTTCAATTTTGAAAAGATGGGTATTGGCAAGATCAGCTGAAAGGAAAACCTTATTTTATATATGCTCTTTCTCTCATAGATTTAGATAAATATAGAAGTTTAGGTGTTGGGGATATTTTGAGGTTTTATTATGAGTATTTTATATCCACTTCCAATTCTTTGCAGAATTTAGATCAGGATTTGGTGAATTTTATACAAAATAAAGTGCCAATTACAGAGCTGCCAAGTGAATGGCTTTGGTGTGAGACGTGATGTGCAGAGAATGAAAGAGAAAAAGCGAAAATCATTGATTTGTGTAATAATCCATTGACAAAAGAAGCAAAATTAGATGTGGCAAAAAGAGTGATCCCAATGTGGAAAAAGTATAATGAAATTGCAGAAAAGCTGGAAAAACTTGCTAAATCAAAAGAAAACAAAAAGATTTCAGTGCATACTGACGATTTATAAAATTACTAAATTTAAGCAAACTTAATTAGTTATTCAGCTTCAGCTTTTTCTCTATATTCCGCATTCTTAAACGTGCCTCCCAGAAGCATATCCTTATCAAACTGATTATCCAAAAACTGCGACTTATCCACTTGTCTATTCTTTTGTATCCTCTGTGCCTCGCTATCTCTATACTCTTGCTGAGCTTTTGCTGCTTTTTCTCCTCCACATCCCCATACCTCAATCGACACAATATGCATTTTTCCATCAGTATCTCCCACATTAAAAAACTCCCCAGGCGGATAAGTGCTACAATGTGAAATCGCATAAGAATTCATATCAATATCATCATCCAACCAAATTCTTGCGGTCTGCGGTACATTTCCTCCAAATCCAAGTCCTTTTGGAAACTTAGATGTCCCTGCAATCCTCGAATTAAAATATATAAAATTTCCTCCTCCCTCTCCTTCTTCAGGTCTAAACGTATGATACCCCTTATAAAATGTAAATAAAAACGTATCCATCGACCCAGAATATTTTGCATTATCTCTAAGCCCATCTCCTATAAAAGCTCCTAATAATGTTCCATCAGATAATTTTATAGTCAAAATCATAGGCCCTTGATACCCATTAAGTCCTGCAGCCAGTCTATTAAAACTAAGTCCATCTTCTTTTGATAAAAAAAGCTTAACAAGTTCAATTCCACAGAGAGCAGGGCAGGATAAATATAAAAATGATAAAGCTTCATTAATGTTGTGGGTAGTTTCAGTAAGAGTTGGAGGAAGAGAAGGCGGCTTGTCTAAGAGTCGAGAGATTAAAAAGTTGGGGAAGCAGTTTGCAAGGACTGGGAATTGGACTTGAAAATATGTCTCAAAATCGCGAAGAGATTGAGAGTGTGGGGTAATAGAAGAAATTATTGAGAAATCGCCTTGGATTATTGCTAATAAGTGACGTAGCAAAATTTCATTGAAATTTGGAGTTTCTTCTGTTATTGATAATAAATTTGAAAATCTTATGATTGGGCCTTTAATTAAATAGTTGATACCACCTGTTTTGTTTTTCCCAAAAATGAGGATTTCTAATGCAAATAAAAAGCCTTCGAAGTCTTTTTTGCTTTTGACTTTGCTTGATAAGAAATTTTCAATAGCTGGGTGTATTTCAGGATCATTTGAGACTCCAAACAAATTTTGGGATACTGAATGGTCGATAGTTCCTTTGCTGAACAGCATATTAAAGTGTCCTGATAGGAGTTTGATTTGTGTTGAATTAAAAAATGTGTCTTTGCTGTAATCTCTAGACTTTGAGTTTCCCATTTAATAATATTTTATACAAAAGAAATAAAATTGAAATGATTATCAATTGAAAATAAAAGCAAAATTGTACTCTTGCGATGATAATTTGCTAGAAACAATATTTGATAGTGTATCTCTAGTGTTATATATTATATTCAATTTGGCTTAATATAGCTTCTATTCAATATAATATATATATGAAAAAATTATCATATGTAAAATAATTTTATCAACAATTATTTGCTTGAAAATTCTCTCAATTTTATCAATTTATAGTCGCTTAACAAATTTGCTGCTTTATAAAAAGTACACGCAATATAAATGTGGATTGCATTTCTGCTGTGTGTAGTCTATGCTCAAGTAGAAGTGAAGCTCTCCACACAATGGAAAGGTCCAAGTGAAAAAAGCTTGATACAAGAAATGAGGTAATTTTCAGCTAGTGAATATTTTGCTGAAATCGGGAAATTCTGGGAATTTTTGGATCAAATTTTAATTTTAGATGAAACAAATTTGGAAAAAATTGCAGAAAAAGTATCAAGAAGTGACACTGAAAGAAAAGTCTTGCTATTTTCATTATACAACAGAGAGTTTTCTGCAAGAATGGAATTTTATTCAAAATTAGAAATTCATGATCGAGCATCATTAGTAGAAAACTGCAAAGTTTTTTACATGATAAATTCAGCATCCTCCTGTAAACTTGACAAATCTTTATTTAGCACTCCACCAAGGACCCAATACACTTTTGACCACACTGTTAATGAAAATTTAAACTCAGTCACTGCTTATGTCGATATCACTGATCCAGAATTCAAAAAAATTCACCAAGAAATAAAGCAGTTCTGCATTGATAATAATTCAGCTTATATTTTGAGGCACATTGACCTCAGAAGTGAAAAAATTGACTATTTAGGTGGATATGGAGCCGAATTGCTTGTTAAAAATATGGAGTATAAACCTGTTGAAGATGCAAACAAAATAGAAAGCCATGACAACGAAAATTGGAATTTAGAAGGTAAAATTCATATAGATTTGCCATTCAAAGCATTGGTAAAGCTTCTATCAGTTTTGCCTGACTGGGATAAAATGGCTGATATTTTAGAAACTATTCCATTACACCTATCAGATTTTTCATCCACAAATTATACGAAATCTCTGAAAACTGAAGTAATGATGAGTGCTTACACAAATGCTCAGGTATTTGCTAATTAGCTAATCGGAGAAAATATGCTATTGATAAATAATCATTATTTATCCCCTGATTTTTACACAATTTTAGGAACTTTGAGGGTAGAAATTCACGCTTTGGAAGAAATAAAAGCTCTAAATATCCCACACAAAAATGCACTAAAAATTTTAGAAAATTCCAATTTGAAATTGCACCAATATAAAGGACAAGGAGGACTCATAAAAACAGGCCCACAAACGGGAAGAGTCTATATGAATGATTTAGAAAACGATAAAAAATACTCAGCATGGACTAAAAATTACCAAGCTTTCTTGATGTCTTCTTATAGAAACGAACTGGAAGAAGTCGCCAGAAATTTTTTCAATATTATTGCAGTTGTCGATATCAGGACAGAGGCTGCATGAAATTCTATTCATTTCTCATTAAAAATGTACCTAGAAAATTGGCCTGTCAGAATAGGATTTATTTTCATAGGAAACGACCCTGTTGTAAATGTAATCACACAAGGACTCAAACAGCTGAAAAATAAAGAAACAGAAATTTTTGAATTTTTGATGAGCATGAATAAAGACACCACAATAGATGAAGCAATAAATGCATTTAATTCTTATTGTACAGACTGCGAATATGATGAAGAGCTTAGTCATACTGTTACAAGAGCTAATGACTTTTGTGAAGAATCTGGCATTTGTGGGCCTGCTACTTGGATTCTGAATGGAAGAGTTTTAGATTTTTCAATAAATATTGAGGAAGAAGAAGAATCTGAAAATAAAATTATTCTTGAGCTACTCAAAGAAAAAAGGCAAATTGCAATGTTTGTTATGTATGGGATGGTCGAGCCACCACTTGAATCATTTTTTGAGAATGTGAAGCATGGAAAACCGGTGGAAAGACTTAATTTAGAAATTACTCATAAATCGTCAACTGAAATTGATTTAATTCAAAAAATAGAAAAAGGGTTTATTGTGGAGCTGAATGATTTGCCAAAGGTCGCGACTATTACGGTTATTGCGGGAGAAACTGATAAAGATTTAATCATGCATACATTGGAGATTTTTAAGAGATTTTCGCATTTAGGATTAAGAATTAGATATAATTTTAATTCTGAAAAACTTAGCCAAGAATGGTACAAAATATTATGTTTTTTGAAAAATTTGCAGGAAAAAAAGAAAATTGGGAATGTGGATTTTGAAGAATTTCAATGTCAATATAAAGAAGAAGAAATTATGCAGGAATTTTCAGAGTATAAAGGAAGCTTGAAATCTGTTGTGGTCGTAAATGGGAGAATCCTCCAGAAGAAATACATAAAATCTTTTAGAGATATAATGATTGCTCATGAGACTGAATCTTCCAGAGTAGGAGTAAATGAAATTTTGGCAGAAATCGCTGATATAGTTCCTCTACCAAGCCAATCAGACATTGTTGAAAAAATTTCTTTTATCTTGCTTAATCATGCTAAATTTTTGCCTTATTTTGCTCAATATTCAGCTCACCCAATTCCACAAAATATGAGAAAACCATCCATAACGAAACTTGTAGCATCTGACAGCGAAATCAATTTTTCAGTTGATATGTTGCTGAATCCACTAAGCGAAAAAGGCCAAATTCTTGCATCTCTTGGAAAATGGCTGCTCTCTTTAGGCTCCTCATTAAATACAACATTAAATCCTGATCTTGACCCCAAGAAAAAAATCCTCCCCATAAATAGATTCCACAAAATTCACATAAAATCAAGTTTTGATGATTTTGTAAAACTAGGTGAAACAAGCAGCAAGACTTTTACCCTAGGACTTGACGTTCCTGAATCTTGGGTTGTCAGGACTACTTCATCAGACGATCTCGACAATTTAATGCTAAACGAGCCAATAAGTGTAAGCTATGAACTTAAAAATCTTTTGGCAACTGGCCAATGCACAGAATACGTTCAAGGCTACGAAACAGAGCCTCCTAGTGGCTTACAACTTGCCTTGAAAAACAGCACACACGTGATTGCAGATACCATTGTTATGAAAAATCTTGGGTATTATCAATTCGCAGCAAATCCTGGAATTTATAATATTTCTTTATTCCCAGGAAGAAGTGAAGAGCTATTTAATATTATGAATTCTCCAGAAATTATTACAAAAGACCTGTATGGGGCTATGCAAAGATTGAGTGTCTCTAAAAAGCCAGGCTATGAAAACGAAGTCTTGTTGAATTCTGAATCAATTGAAGACTTAGGAGACGTAATTCACATTTTTTCTTTAGCCAGTGGCAAACTCTATGAAAGATTGATGAAAATCATGATACTTTCAGTCATAAGAAACACCAAATCAAAAGTAAAATTTTGGCTTTTTGAAGACTTTTTCACACAAAATTTCAAAAATTCATTAGAAGGATTTTCCCAAAAAGTAGGTTTTCAATACGAATTTGTTTCCTATAAATGGCCAAGCTGGCTTTTTGCACAACGAGAGAAACAGAGGATTATTTGGGCTTATAAAATACTATTCCTAGACGTTATGTTCCCATTAAATGTCAAAAAAATCATTTATATAGATGCTGACCAAGTAGTAAGAGCTGATATAAAAGAGTTATGGGATATGGATTTAGAAGGAGCTCCATATGGATATACCCCGTTCTGTGACTCAAATCCTGCCACTGAAGGTTTCAGATTCTGGAAACAAGGATATTGGAAAGACCATCTCAAAGAGTTGCCTTACCATATAAGTGCTTTATATATGATTGATTTGTTTAAATTCAGAAGTATGGGCGCTGGAGACATTTTAAGGTATTTTTACGAAACAATGGCACCGAATCCTGATTCCTTGTCTAATTTAGACCAAGATTTGCCTAATTTTGCACAGTATCAAGTCCCTATCAAGTCTTTGCCAAGCGAGTGGCTTTGGTGTGCTACTTGATGCTCAGAAGAAACAAAATCCAAAGCAAAAACTATCGATTTGTGCAATAATCCACTCACAAAAGAACCAAAAATTCATGCAGCTAAAAGAATTATCACTGAATGGGAAGAGTATGATAACTTCATAAGGAACTTTGAGAACCCAGAAAAATCCCTAGAATCACCTCAAGAAACAGAAGAGTCTCCTAAGAAAATAGATTTATAGAAGTTAATAGATAATTAATCTAAACCAAGAAGTCTCGAAATATCTTCTTTAGCAGAGTCTTCATATTTCTGCCACACTGTTTGTGTCAAAGTCGGCATTGCAAATACCCAAGCAATTATAGCAATGCTGAAAAACAAACTTCCACTGAATAGCGTATCAATTCATTCTTGTGTAGCCATTTCCACATGCAGTGAAGCACTCCTCTATATTTCCTCTTTGGAATGACTATATGTGTTTCTTGGCACGCTACTCTTTTCTGAGCTGTCAAAAATGGATAAGCTATAAAATAAAATGCAAGTCCCAGCAGAATTTCTTTGATAAATACATTATATTTATTGTTTCTTTCAGTCCAAAATTTGATCAGCAACATAATCAATAAAAGGTTTATGATTTATCCATAAATTTATAATGCTTGTTTGGGAAAATTCCTCCCCATCCTTGGTACATGCTTTTATCCCCTGAGATCTTCCACATATGGAAAAAATCATAATAAGTTCTTAACTTTGTCAGTCTGTTTTGCTGGATAAAACGGGTTTGAGCAGCAAGCTTTTCCTGGGAAGACTTGATGATATTTTCTCCGAAATAAGAAAAAGTTATGTGTGCCTGCAGTTCTTGCAAGTAATCCAAGGTAAAAATGAGAAATCTTCATAAAAAAGCCTCTATAGAATCCTAAATACCATTGTAAGGAATTCCAGATGATGGCTGCATTTGCGGTTTTGAGCAGGGGTGCTTTTTATGGTCTGTTTCCTGGGTGAGGATGCCATATGAAAGAAGATACCATTTCTGCGTATGATTTTTCAAATTAATTGTCATTTGATTGAATAGGTGATAAATTCAATTGAGTAGAATCTGAAAGAAAGGGTAGACACATAAATTGATGGATGCGTTAATCAAATCAGCTAAATGAGGTTCGCATAGCTTCATTCTTCCTAACTTGAATATTACTTTCATTTTCTTGAAGTTTTTGGTAGACTAAATATTAATGCTGCTGCAAATATATTATTGTTTTATATTTAATATTAATTGCTTTTTAGCATTATTAGGATTAAAATTCCAATTTTGGAGATTTCAATATATTTTGATTTATCTTCTTCTTCTTCTTGAGATTTTTCTTGGATTTTTTACAGTCTATCAAATCTTACAATATTGTCAATTATTAGCTTTCATCATGGATTTAGAAAAAAAATCTGCAAAAAGGACAAAGTAGCTCAAGATCAATGGCATTTATTAACAAATACTCAGGATACACAAAATATTTTTATAGAACGGCATGAAACTCATATTCTTATTATAAATTCATTTTAGAAAATTTATATAAATCAATCTTTATTATTAAATGTCCATTTTTAACGATTTCTTTACTAAAAATTAACGGAATTTATAAACATTTTAAACTCAATTATTATTTCAGGTAAATAAAAAGTGCAGTGTATTATCAAAGAACAGCATCATTCAGTAGACTCTAATTCAAGAAAAAGCTTTCAACAATTTTCTATTAAAATATTCAAGTGAACGTCAAACATCTTGGTGTATTTATACTGATAATCAGTAATTTTTCAAAAAACAAGAAAAATATGATGGAGGCATATGAGCCACTATTATTTGAATTAGATTTATTAGCCTTATAAAATGCTTTAAAATGAGTTAAGCAAAAAA
>CATKHM010000262.1:0-24779 GCA_949751825.1 Blepharisma undulans
GCACTATATATGCTTTGATATTGGATGAATTGAGGTCTATTGCTTTGGAAGAGTCTGCTAACACTTTTCTATAGTTTTCTAGAATGTAATGGCATCGAGCTCTATTCGAAAAATAGATGGATTCTTTGGGATTTATTTTAATAGCTTTCGTATAACTTTCTATAGCCTTTTTATAATCCTTGTGGCTGAAATACATGTTTCCTTTTTCTTTGTGTTCTATATCTTTCTTCAATCTTGATGATTTATTACTCATTTTACTATTGAAAAATGGAAGCAAGACCCTAATTATTATTAAAATTGTTAATTTTTATTAAATTTTCAAACTCGATATATTATTGGCAATACAAATTTTATAAATAAATATTATAAATCTTCGAATTTTTATCTATTCAATATATAAAATAATGCCTTCCAATATTTAAAAAAAGAAATTTCAAATGAAATCAACCTGGTTTATTCAGAATGATTTATTTGGTTTAAATAAAAACTAAACTATATGCATGAGTGTACATTTAAATGCTTAATCGTTGGGGATTCTCAAACTGGCAAGTCAAGTTTATATTCAAGGTATTTCAAACACAAATTTGAAGAAAAATACATACCAACCATGGGTGCTGATTTTACTATAAGAATTTTCAATAAAAACGATGAAATGATCCGAATGCAAATTTGTGATGCGCCTGGCTGAAAAAGATTTAAAAATTTATATCTTTTTTCGCGCTACAGCAATCCAGCTTCTATGATCTTTGTTTACGATGTAACAAGCAGAGAAACTCTTGACAATTTAAATGCATGGATCACTGAAATAGGAAAAAGTACTCAATATAACCTTGTAGCAGTATTAGTCGGAAATAAAGTGGATTTAGAAAGAGAAAGAACTGTTTTATATGAAGAAGGGCAGGAATTGGCAAATCGTTATGGAATGATTTTTATGGAAACTTCAGCTAAAATGGGATTAAATGTAGATAAAGTATTTGATTTTACTGCAATTGAAATGTCAGCATATATCAAAAATGAACGAAGAAAATTAATAGATGCTTGCGACATACAAAAGATCACAATTGAAGAGTAAAAATAAATTCCTAATTATAATGTTTTTCTTTATATGGCTTATTTTAAGAGTTTCAAAAGGACTAGATATCGCTTGCAATTTCAATAAATGCTCAGAAATGAGCGTAATTCCCACATAGAAAGGCGATGGAATTTGCAATATTGACTGTATGAGCCCATTTTGCAATTTTGATGCATATATTTTGGTAAACGATGATAAAGAATTTACTTCAGACTGCAAAAATGAATGTTTATTTGTATTGAATTGCGATCAAAGGATACTTGGAAATGGAATTTGTGATGAAATGTGCAATAATGCTTCCTGTGGCTATGATTTAGGAGATTGTAGCTATTGTGGGCCTTCATGTAAATAAAATTTAGGCCAAAAATCCCAATTAGGAGGAATATGTGACGAAGACTGCAATATTCCTGAATGTTATTATGATATGGGAGCCTGCAAAGAATGCTCTTTTGGCTGTAATTCAGATATATGAGGAAATGGAATTTGTGACGAAGCCTGCAATAATGTTGATTGCAATTTTGACATGGGAGATTGCTTAAATTCTACCTGTGCCGAAGGCTGTTATACTTGGATGGTTGGAAATTCCCTTTGTGATGAAGTTTGCTATGTGGAAGAATGTGAATATGACAAAACTGACTGCACTTGTGCACCTTTTTGTGAAGATGGACTTTTGAAAAATGGAATATGTGATGAAGTCTGTAATAATTTAAACTGTAAATTTGATAATGGAGATTGCGGATATTGTAGTAAAGGGTGCACAGATAGAATGCTTGCAAATGATTTATGTGATAATGAATGTAATACAAAAGAATGTGATTTTGATTATTATGCTTGTGGATGTGCTGAAGGATGCAGTGAGGAAGATTATGGAAAATGTAAGCCTGAGTGTTTGGTTGGCACTTGTAATTATGATAGAATGGGTAATGATTCTAGAAATTGATGTAATGATGAAAAATTGGTGCTTTTTACTGTGTATCAACATATGATGTTGAATGACACAAGTGTTGTGATAAATCCTGAGAAATGTTTTATTGCTTCTGATTATAAATGCAATTTAGCAATGGCACTTGATCAAAATTCATGCCATATAGAATGCTTTATCCCTGAGTGCAACTATGGCCTATGCCACACTGTTTCTTACGAAGACTGTATCTCAAACCTGCCAAAATCTGCCTGAAATCTCTGTGATAACTGTGTAAGCTCCACAATCAGCCCAGGAGAAACTTCTTGTAATCAATGTTTTTATACAAATGTATCATGCACATATTTAAATTTATTTGAGATTTCTATATATTATTCCAATTATTTACCAATATATGATACATTTCCTCATCTCTCTTTTTATTATATAACTTCTCAACAAAAATCTAGTTTTCCTTCAGGGAACGGAACAATCGATTTTCCATTTGAATCACTAACTGATGCACTTTTGACGATAACAGATAAACATGTAGTTCTTTTTCTGATAAATGATGGAATTTATGAGTGAATTGATGATACAGATTTACTGTTTTCTTGAATAGAATATTTAAAAATCACATCTGATGATAAAAGCATAATTTTTATAAATATTAACAGCTATGTTTATTCTGAAGTGTTTTTGGTTGGGGTTGTTGAAATAGAAAATATCGTTTTTGATGGAAGTGGAGAAATTTCAGAGTATTGCTCTGATCCAATTTATTGCGATTATTGCTCTTATAGCATACAAAATGTTATAGACGGATATTTCTATAATGACAGAGGAGAGAAAATGGTAGATTATATGCCAAATCCGAATTGCAAGAGAAGGGAAACAAATATGAAATTTATGTTTTATTGTGATATATGAGAAATAAACCAATGCTTTTTTATCTTAAGAAATGTTACATTTAAAAATTTCAGAGCTGAACAGCATAGCCTAATTTCTGGCGAAGCCAGTGTTCGACTTTTTAACGTAAATTTTGATAATATCAGATTAAGCATATATGAAGACTCTGCAATATTTTCAATTGCAGGAATAAACAGAGAAGTTGAGTTTATTTATATAGGAGGCTCAGTTACAAGAATAAACAACGGATATGAGTTTGAAGATCCAATTGATTTTAGAGGCTTTTTCTATTCAGAAAATATCACTTCTCTATTGATTAAAAACGTAGAATTCAAATACAACTTGGTTTATAGAAAACCAGAAAGCCAATTAAAGCAAGCATCATTGATTTATATAGGCACCACAAATTTCATAGAAATAAATAATTGTACATTTATGTATAATTACTGTGAGACTGGAATAATCTACATTCTTACAAATATTTTTACATATCCGGGAGGCTTGAATGAAACATATCATTTTCCTTATTTATATAAAGACCATATTTCTATTCTTAATACAAAATTTGTTTCAAACTATGGAAATTTCTCTTTAATAAATATAGAGTTTTCTTACTATCTTTTGAATGTTCATTTTCAAAATTTGATTTTTCAAGAGAATGGGATAGAAAATGGGCCTGCAGTAACTATTTCAAATGCATTTATGCTTGATGAATATAAAAACGGGGTAATAAAACCTTATAAAATGTATTCAGGAAGAAACGTGCATGCAATTGTAAATAAAAGATGATGCAAGATGGACGATCTTTGCTTTATAAGTAATTATGGTAACAGTTTGATCGGTTTAAGCAATATGGTTCATCTTTCATTAAAAAATCTGACTATTTACTCAAATGGATCTCCAAATGAAGACAAAGACGTCAATTCTTTACTCCTGGATTATTTTATTGAAAATTCTGATATTTATATGAAAAGCAAAAAAACAGAAGCTATCGCTCTTGATTGTGAATGCATTGCATCGATATATACTTCATATAATGTAGATATCTCACAAGCTACTATTGAAAATAATATTTGTAGAAGCTCTTCTCCGACGATAAAGATAATTGAATCTGAAACTGTTGATATGAGATCAATAAATTGTTCTTCAAATATAGGAAATGGGGCTTTAGCTATTTGTTTTTTATTTTCAGGAAATTTTAGTAGAGTCTTGGAAAATTCAATGTTTGATAATAATTTTAATAACTATATGACAGGAACTGGAACGATAGAAATTCAAGATGGGAATGATTTGCATATGAATAATTGTACATTTACAAACAATATTGGAGATTATGGAGGTGCAATATACTTTGCAGGACAAACTATATTTATTGAAGATTCTTTATTTGACTCGAATATATCACCAAATGGAAATGGAGGAGCATTATTTGCTATGCAAATTTTGGCCAGTGGTGACAGCTTATTTGAAATATATTCAAGCAATTTTAGCAATAATTCAGCAGATAAAGGTGGAAGTATTTATATTGCTCAAGAATGGGCTGGATCTTCAAGAACAAATATATTTGTAGAAAATTCAGTCTTCAAACTTAATAGTGCTTCTTATGGCTCTGCAATTTATATAGACAGCACAATTTCCTTAGTAAATTCATCAAAATTCTTTGTCTCAGAGTTTATAGAAAACTCTGCAGACTTTTCAGGTGCATTGTCATTGCTTTACAGCAGTGGCTCTTTAGATATCGAAAATTGCAATTTTCTTGCAAATTCAGGACAATTAGGCTCAGCTTTACATATTGAAATTTCTAATTCGACTGTAAGCTTAAATTCCTGCAAATTTTCTAACAACAATGGACAAGCTGTGATACTTGGAAATAACCAAAATAGCTTTTCTTATGTTGAAACAAATCATTGCACATTTGAATACAATTATGGATCAGCCATCTCTTTGAATTATGATTCTCTACATGACTCTGAGTCGATATTTCGGCATAATTCAGCAATACTTGGCTCATGCATAAGATTACAAAATAATGCAATTGCAAAGTCATATAAAGGGCATTTTTTCAATAATACTGGATCTGCATATGGCGGGGCAATTTTATTAAGTTCTAATTCAGAATTTGATTGCAATTTCTGCAATTTTACAAATAATAAAGCTGCAGAAGGAGGAGCTTTATATGCTGAGCAAGACTCACAATTCTCAATTTTAGATTCATTATTCAACGAAAATTCATGCAGAGATGATGGTTCTGCTATATATATTTTTAATTCCAATAGAAATTCTACTATAACTTCAACCAAAATATATAAAAATGACTCCAACAAAGGAGGCTTAATTGTTTTAATAAACTCAAAACTTTTGGTATATACCTCAAAAATATATAGCAATATTGGTGGAATTAAATTAACAATTTCATCAATTGAAATCTATGACAGTAATTTTTTTAATCAAACATGCTTTCAAGGGTGTTTTATTTATTTATCAGCTGACAGCAACGCATATATAAATAATTCAAAATTTTCTAATGGAAGCTCCAGTGATTCAGGAGGAGCGATATTTTCAACTTCTAGTAATATCATAATTGAGCAATCAGAGTTCAAGTGAATTTCTTCTATAAGTACTGGAGGCCTGATTTATTCTTGATTCGATAACTCGCTATCAATAAAAAAATGCAAAATATTTCATTCATATAGCGAAAAAGCCGGAGGAATTATTTATGCATTTCAAACTTCAATAAATATTCAAAATTCTATATTTGATGAATTTTCAAAGACTGGAATCTCTGGAAGCTATTTAAATCAGCTAAAAATATGAAATTCCACATTCAGCAATAGCAGAGGGGAACTGAGTGGAGGAATTTACTGCTTTTCTTGTATAAGCATTGAAATTACCTCATGTGAATTTTTAAATAATGAAGCATCAGTTGCTGGAGGTGCATTATATTTTGATAGCATTTTGCAATTATCTGAATATAATATATATAAGATATTTATGTGCTCTTTTATTGGAAATTCAGCGCCAATTGGAGGTGCAATATATGTGAATGATGCAAGTATTTCTATATCTCTTGCGAATTTTTTTGAAAATAAAGCATTGGCTAATGAAAGCTTGACAGAATCTCAAATCAGTAAAGGCATCGGAGGGGCAGTAAAAATTGGCTGTTCAGGGATTGATCAATGTGAATTCGAAATTAAAGGATGCAATTTTACTG
The DNA here is from genome assembly GCA_949751825.1 of Blepharisma undulans. NCBI lineage: Eukaryota > Ciliophora > Heterotrichea > Heterotrichida > Blepharismidae > Blepharisma > Blepharisma undulans. The sequence continues at coordinate 6,091 of CATKHM010000262.1, forward strand.
GGAATTTGGCTGCTCATAATGGAGGAGCTATCAATTGAGATGATTGTAAACCAAAACTTTCAGAAAATTATTTGATGAATAATTATGCAGAATATGGAAATGATTACTCCTCATATCCTGTAAAGCTAATGAGTGTTGATGAAAAAGGAACTTTGGAAGGTTATACTGATGGGAGACAATTAACAAATATACCAGTATCAAAGTTTAATTTATCATCTATAGCACCTGGGCAAGATAGCAAAAACAATATAATTGTTGCCCTTGTAGATAGTATGAATCAAATAATAACAACAGATAGCACAAGTCTTGGGGAGTTAAAATCAAAAAATTCAAGCACAGTTTTAACAGGAGTAACCAAAGTTAAAGCAGCAAATGGAATTTTTATTTTTTCACAGTTTGAAATTTCAGACCAGCCAGGATCAAACGTGACCCTTGAAGTATTTTCATCAGCAATCAATAACAATAAAAAAATTCATGCAAATGATACAAATTTTGAGCAAAATTTGTTAATTAATGTGAACTTGAGAAACTGTGTCATTGGAGAAATTAAGGCAGGGAAAAACTGCGAGGTATGTGGATATGGGTTTTATAGCTTAGATCCAAATAAAACTCAATGCACGGCATGCCCTAGTTATGCTGAATGTTATGGAAATTATACAATGACTCCAAAGCCTGGTTATTGAAGAGACAACCCCTATACCGACACTTTTTGAAAATGCCCAAACTCTCATGCATGTTTAGGATCTCCAGACCCCAAAAATTTATCATACACTGGCTTATGCAAAGATGGCTACCAAGGGAATATGTGCCAATCTTGCGAAAATGGCTATTCACGCACAAGTAATAACAAATGTAAAAAATGCCCATCCCTTAAAACCAACATAGCAATAACTATACTAATTATATTTGCATTGATTATTATTGCATTTATCACGATAAGAGCTTCTATAAAATCAGCTTTCAAGCCTAAAAAACTATTATCAGTTTATATCAAAATTTTGCTGAACTATTTACAGATGGTAACACTGACATCTGTTTTTAAATTAAATTGACCTACAGAGGTTCTTGAAGTTTTTTATATCCAGTCAAGCGCAGATTACATTTATCAACAACTATATTCTTTTGAATGTCTTTTACAGGATGAAAAATCCCATAACACAGTTTATTATAGGAGTCTGCTTCTTATTTCTTTATTGCCAATATTTATGTCTATTTTAGCATTAATTACTTGGATTGCTATCAAACTAAAGCAAAAATCATTTCAGAATTTTTGAGATAATTATATTTCTACTTGTATTATTCTTTTGTTTTTAATACACCCAAGTATTGTGAAAAAAATGTTTGCTTCTTTTAATTGTATTGAAATCAATCCTGGGGAATATTGATTAGAAGAAGATCTTGACATAAGATGCTGGGATAGCGATCATATATTTTACACTCTTCTTATTTCGCTTACATCTATACTTTTATGAGGAATATTTTTGCCTAGCTTTTGCTTGTTTGCTATAATAAAACACAAAAATCATTTGAATGAGCTTAATATAAGACTGAGATATGGATTTCTCTATAATGGATATAATTTAAAGCAATATTACTGAGAATTCATTCTTATGTACAGTAAAATTATTTTAATATGCTGCTCTGTATTTTTAACAAATATTGCAATAAAAATTCAAGCACTTATAGCTGCGTTACTTTTATCATTATTTTTGCAGCTCCAGTATTTTAATCGTCCTTATATTGAAATAAGGTTAAATTATATGGAATTGCAAGCAAAAATGGTTTGCGTTATAACAATATATAGTGGGTTATTTTACTTAACTGGGTCACTTAGTGATAGTGCCAGCTTATTCTTTTTTATTATGATAGTTATTATAAATTGCTATTTTTTGGTTTATTGGTGTTTGAATGTATTTAAGGAAGGATTTTCTTTTGTTTATAAAAAAATTAAGCAATGGAAAAATAAAAATAAAATTGCAGATGACCCAGATGCAGAAAATTTGAGCAAAAATAGCAGTATTATTAAGAATAATACAGCTAATGAAAATATTGAAATTAGTATTAGTTACGAAAATAATCAAGAAAATCAGGAAAATATTGAGATATCTCAATCAAATTTAATAAATTAAATAAATTTAGAATTTTCATTATAATATAAAAAATTCTTTAAAAATTTAAATTCTCTTTTTTGCCTATTATCCCAAGAATCTTTATCTATCATTATAATAATAAAAGAGCAAACCCAGTGTAAAGTATTAATTTTTATAAATATTAATAAGCATAAATAAAAAGAATTAAGATATTATTCAATAAAATTATGGTTGGCTTTCTTTTCTTTTTATTCAAAGTCTTCAAACTAGTTGAAAGCGAAAAAGTAATCTGCAGCTTGTTGAGCTGTCCAGACTCAAAAGTAAAAATCAATTAGAAAGGAGATGGCTATTGCGACGCTGCCTGCATGACATCATATTGCAACTATGATACAAGTCTAGCAGTTAATTCTCTATCTCATAAAGAACAGTCAGATTGCTATTGAAATTGCATAAATATAGACGGCTGTATAAAAGAAAAGCTTGGAAATGGTATTTGCGACACTATTTGTAATACACTAAGCTGTGGATTTGACTGGGGAGATTGTGGAGGATGTGCACCTTCATGTAATCTCTATTTAGGCACTGACACAAAATTAAATCAAAATTGCAATCCTAGCTGTAATGTGGCTTCTTGTTATTATGGTCTAGGAAAATGCAAAAATTGCCATACTGGATGTTCTTCGAATTTATTAGGCAATGGAGTCTGCAATCCAAATTGTGTATATCCTGAATGCAATTTTGATTTAGGCGATTGTAAAAATATACTATGTGCTCCTGGATGTTATATTTGAATGATTGGGAATTCGATATGTGAAGAAGCTTGCCATGTAGCGGATTGTTTTTTTGATGAGTTTGAATGTGATTGTTATCCTGGCTGTTTTGAAAAAATGCTCGGGGATGGAAATTGTGACGATGTGTGTAATAATTGAGATTGTGTGTTAGATAATCATGATTGTGGAGCATGTGCAAGTGGATGTTTTCCAGATATGCTGGGAAATGGAATTTGTGATCCGGAGTGTAATAATTATGATTGTGAGTATGATTATAAAGATTGCCAATGTGCTGAGGGTTGCAATTATCTTGATTATGGAAAGTGCAAACCAGAATGCTTAGTCGCTTCATGCAATTATGACAAAATAAGCCAATATCAAAATTCTTGATGCCAAAACTCTTCTTTAGCTATTTTTTCATCATATCAACAAATTATTCATAAAAATTTTCAATATATTGCTCACCTAGAAAACTGCTATATAGCATCAAACTATGCTTGCTCTTTAGAAAAAGCTTTTGATATGAAAAACTGTTTTCCAGAATGCAATATACTACAATGTAATTTTGCAAACGGAAACTGCAATTCTACACAATCAAAAGATGAGTATTGCGCAAGATCTTATGGAAATGGAAGCATAGGAAATTGCTTATCTTGTATCTCTGGATATTGAACAACAGATGGGTGCTCTATCGCACCCTCACGCTTCCAATGGCATTTTCCAGATGGGTCCTTAGGCTATATTGAGCAAAGCGATATTTCAACAGCAAATAACCCACATATTTATTTCATATCCTCCATAAACACAACAAACTTTTTCTACGGCGATGGAACAGCTAAATCCCCTTACAGGTATATTTTTATCCCTTTATATTTTGCTTCTCATTCCTACACAAAAATTTATCTTTTGGACGATGGAATTCATGACATAGACTGAGCAATATTTTATTACAAAAGTTTAAAAAATGAGTATTTTATTGATGAAATAGACACAAGAAGTATCACTTTTACCCCCTGGAATACAACCCAAGCGACAATAAAAGTACAAGAAGCTCATAGTATACTTATTTATGCATCAAATTCTATAATAATGTTTCTTAATATTATCCTAGAAGGAAAAGCTTTTTTAACTTGTAATAGCAGTGAGTATTGTGAATATTGCCCCGTTGTGTACAATTCTCCTGATTCTCCTACAGAACATTATAACGATCGCCATGAACTAATTTCTGAATATATGCCTTCTACCACATGCTATCCATATAGAGACAAACATTTCCTGCGTATATTTAATAGCCGCTTGACTATGGTCAATGTAACCATACAAAATTATCGATATGGCCATGAATCAATTATAAGAGCGGAATGTGACAGTACCGTTATTTTGCAAAACGTTACATTTGATAATATAAGATTATCAGAAACAAAACAATCTGCAGTTATTCTTTATATTGGTAAAGCAGATTCAGAATTTTCTTGTGAAGAGCTTTCTCCGACTTTTTATTATAATTATGGAAAAGTAAAAAGAATGAATAATGGGTATGAATTTGGGGATCCAATCAATTTAAGAGGGTTTTTGTATGCTGATTTTATCACTTCGGTAGAAATTAAAAATGTGGAGTTTGAGTATAATATGATATATCAGAATCAATTGAATGTGATAAACTCAGCCTCTTTGATAAATCTTGGATGATTCGAAAGCCTATTAATTGATTCTTGTACATTTTCATATAATTACTGTGAATTAGGAATTATCAATATACAGAACACTCAAAGTTATTATGAAATTGAATTTAATAAGGCTCAAGTTTTACGATACTCAACGCTTACACATATCCATATTAATAATACATTATTTATATCAAATTATGGAAAAACAAGTGGCATATTATTGGCAGATTATTTCAATGAGACCCAAAATATACTTATAGAGTCTTCTCATTTTATATCAAATGGAGTTGAAAGCGGAAGCTTGATATCAATTAGAAGCCAAAAGATTAAAAATGAGTTTATTTATGGAAAAAATTTAAGCGCAGAGATCCCAAGTGGAATTACACTGATTGTCAGTGTTTTGCCTCGCTGATTAGAAATAGATAATCTTACTTTCACAGATAATTTTCCAGGAGATGTAGGCTTGATACAGATAGAAAAAATGGTAAATATAGAAATAAAAGATATACAAATGAATGAAAATGGTGGAAATCCATATGAAAATGAAAATATTAATTCTGTGATATTGAAAAAATATATTGATAACCCTGATATTTATTTGAAGCTTGAGGCATCAAATCCACTGAAAATCTCATGCAAATCATTGTCACTTATAAGTAATTCAGTAAATTTTTTGATGCAAAATATTAATATTACTGACAGTTACTGTGAATTATCATCACCAGCTATTATAATTAATAGCACAAAAGCAGTTTCAATTAATAATCTTTATTCCGTAAGAAATATAGGAAAAGGCACTATTGGAACCTGCATATCTTTTCAAAATAGTTATTCAGCGTCTATTAAAGACTCTGTATTTATTGATAATAAAAACTATTTGAGCGGGAGTCCAGGTGCAGTTGACTTTTCTAACCAAAATAATTTGACCCTCGAAAATTGTACATTTATAGGGAATAGTGCTGACTTGGGTGGTGCATTATATTTTTTAGGCCAAAGCCTACTCATAAATAACTGTCAATTTCTATCAAATAAATCACCTGGGTTATCTGGAGGAGCCATTTATTACTTACTGTCCCAAGCAGTGAGCACTAACTCAGAATTTGCTATTTTAAGTACTGAATTCAGAAACAATTCTTGCTTTTTGAACGGCGGATCAATCTATATGAGCAAAAATTTCCATTCAATTTACGAAACATCTCTATCGATCCAAAATACAAATTTTTACTCAAATAAAGCTTCAAGTGGATCTAGCATTTATATTGATAACATTATCAAGCTATCAACAAAATCATCAATAAATAATTGTATATTTCAATCAAATATGGCATCACTCTCAAGTGCTTTTTCTATTTTCTTCGCAGATGGAATGCTCAGCATAATTAACTCAAAATTCATCGAAAATGCAGGACTATACAGTTCAGTTCTTCATATATCTATTGATGAGGATTCTGAAGAGTTTCCATCAAAAGTAGTGCTGAATTCGTGTATTTTTCAAAAAAATTCAGGACCAATAATAATTTTAATGGATGATGAAAATAAAAAATCTGCTTTAGAAACAAACAGCTGTATTTTTGAGTATAATTTAGGATCGATTTTTTCATTGGAATATGATACTCTTGTGGAAAATAAATCAATAATTCAGCATGGATATTCAGAACTGTCAGGAGCAGGGCTAATAATAAAAAAATCGGCATCTGCAGAATTAAAAAATACAAAATTTTATAATAATACTAGTGAAATGAATGGTGGGATTGCTGCATTGAGCTATAGCTCTTACTTTGGCTGCGTTTGGTGTGATATAAGAGAAAATAGCGCTCTTAATGTAGGAGGTGTTATTTACGCAGGCTCAGATTCGTATTTTACTATAAAAGATTCAAAAATAATGAAAAATTCATGTAGAGGAAAAGGCTCTGCATTTAATATGATTCAATGCTTAAGTAAAGTTTCAGAGATAATAAACTGTGAAATCAGTGAAAATCAGTCACTTAATGGAGGCGCATTATATCTTTTATCATCTGCCATATTATTAGATTCCAACCTAATTCATAGCAATATTGGGGATGAAGATAACCCAGGTATTCTTCTGACTTTTTCTACTGCTTCAATACAAAATACAGCTTTTTCAGAGCAGTTTGGAAATCAGGGATCTTTTATTCAGCTTAAATCAAGCAGCACTGCTTTAATCCAAAATTCTTCATTTTCCAATGGTTTAAGCAGCAGTTCAGGGGCTGCTATATATTCAATTTCAAGTAATATCTCTGTTTTCAATTCTTTCTTTTCTGATTTAGCTTCAAATAATGGAGGATCCATATTTATTTATAAAGAAAGCTTTTTGTGAATAAATGATACAAAATTTGAAAATTCCAAAGGCTCAGATATTGATTCATATGATAGTTATATTAATATTGAGAATTCTTTATTTAAAAATCCATCAGCCTGTGCTATTCATGGAGACGGGGATTATTTATTGCATATTGAAAATTCAAAATTTTTTGATGGGAGAGGAAAAAATGGAGCTGCTATTTATTGCTCAAAATGTGGGAAATTTTTAACAGATTCTTGCTTATTTAGCAATAATTCTGCAACAAATTCTGGAGGAGCTATATATTTTGTGACTGAAAAGAATACTCCAGTAGACAATTATATGATATTTTATTCAAAATTTGTGGAAAATACTGCTTTTAATGGTGGAGGGATTTTTTCTGAAAATATAAATTTGACTATATTTGCATCAGAATTTTCCAAAAATTTTGCAAATTCTTCAGGATTAGAAAATAATGAAAACGGGGTCATTGATGGGATAGGAGGAGGTGTAAAGCTAAATTGTAAGGATTTTGATACTTGCTCGTTCAACTTATCATCTATCATCTTCAGCGAAAATAAAGCAATAAACAATGGAGGAGCAATCAGTTGAGCTGATACTGAACCATTATTTTATAATAACTCCTATCGAAATAATTCAGCAGAATATGGAAATGATATTGCTTCTTTTCCAATTATGATTATCTATACCGAAATAGGAAGAAATTTATCAGCTCGAGTACTAGAATCTCCAACAATCAGTGGTATTGCTTCAGGCCAAAAAAATAATAAGCCAATAGCATTTGCTTTAGTTGACCATTATAACCAAATCATAAAAACTGACAATATAAGCCAAGCCCAGCTTCTTAATGTAAATTCTGATGCAATTCTTTCTGGAGTAATCATGACTATAGCAGTAAATGGAATTTTTAATTTTTCTGATTATGTAATCACAGCACGCCCAGGATATTCAACACAAATCAAAATTTATACTTCAGCAATAGAAAAACCACTAGAAAATTCTCTTATTGCAAATATTGAGCTTAGACAATGTATGCTTGGTGAAGCAACTGTAAATATAACTTGTTTAATCTGTGAGGAGTCTTATTACAGTTTAAATCCAAATAGTCATGCTTGTTTGTCTTGCCCTAAACATGCTACTTGTTATGGGAACTATACAATGGTTCCTCATCATGGATATTGGAGAGATAATAAATACACTGACCATTTCTGGGAATGTCCTTTGCATTCAGCGTGTTTGGGATCTCCTGATATCCATAATATATCATATACTGGGGTATGCAAAAAAGGGTATAAAGGGAATATGTGTCAATCTTGTGAATATGGGTATTCAAGGCTATATAAAAATGAATGCAAAAAATGTCTTGATTCAGGAATAAATGCTTTAAGAATGCTAGGATTTTTCTTTATATTTTTTATTATTGCTTTATTTACAATAAAAGCATCCAAAAAACAGATTTTAGAACCATTATCAAATACTTCAATATACATTAAAATATTTTGGAATTATTTGCATATCATAATTATTATTACCACTTTTTCCTTAAATTGGCCACAGTGATTAATGGATTTTTTTTATATAGAATTCAGTATGATCTATATTGGTGAACAATTATTCTCTTTTGATTGCTTTTTGCAGAAATCTAACACAAAATCTGACGCTTTTTACGCCAAGCTTGTCATAATTAGTTTTGTTCCATTAATGATATGAATTTTTTGCTTTATTTTGTGAGCAGCGTATTATAAGATAAAAAAATGTATATGGAGAAGATTTTCTGATGATTTTATCTGTTCATGCATTATTGTGCTTTTTTTAATTCATCCAGGGGTTATGGAAACGCTGTTCAGTGTTTATAGTTGCAGAGAAATTAATGATGGGGAATTTTGACTAAATATTGATCTTGATATAAAATGCTACACTGATGATTATTTTTTTTATTCATATTTAATAGTGTTGCCTGCAATTTTAATATGAGGAGTCATAATCCTAGCTATTTGGCTTATAAAAATAGCAAAATATAGAGCAAAATTAGAAGAAATAGAATTTAAATCCAAATATGGGTTTCTTTATAATGGATATAATCCAAAACATTTTTATTGAGAATTTGTGATTTTATATTGCAAAATGATATTGATAAGCTTTTCAGTGTTTTTGTCAAATGTCTCTATTTCTGTTCAAAGTATTGCTGTAGCAATTTTATTGGTTTTTTACTTTTTTCTTCAAAAAAGAAATTCACCATTCACAGAGCAGTGCTTAAACAAGATGGAATTGCACTCCAAAGCAACTGTATTATTGACAATGTTTGCTGGTCTTTTATTTTTGACAGACGAATTACCCGATATCTGGACGATTTTGATATCCCTTATAACATTTTTCTCAAATATTTGATTTATTATTTCTAGCTTATTAGGAATTTTCAATGAGTTCCTCAAAGCAATAAAAGAAAAATTTTTATTGATAAAAGGTCGTTTATTTGGAAATTCAAAGGCAAAAGTAGGCTATATAATTGACGAAAGCCAAGTTGAAGATGAGAAGAAAATTAACTTAAATTATACACATTTCACTGTCAGCAGGATCGTTAGCAACTCACAAGAAATAGAAAGTGAATGTTTCTCAAATAATGAGGAAGAAAATAAATATGAGTGTGAGAAAGATCCTTATCCTTCTGAAAATAGTGCTTTATCAAGCAATTAATAAAATTCTCAAAAAATCCATGAAAATCAATAAGAATTTATCAATAAAAGATGTTGCAAGTTGAAATTATTAAATAAGTCTTAGTTATTAATTGGCTTCATTATTTTAATGCTTACCATCCACAAATTTCTGGGCAACAAATCTTTTTACTTGTTCAAAAGCCACAAACATGACCATATTCCATGTTCCAATTCTCATAATATTTGGCCAAAATCCATTATAAAATGCAAGTAATCCTTCATTTTTCAGTGTCTTGAATACACAGTCCAAAACTCCATTATATTGTCCTTGCTTTGCATTCATGACTCTGGTTTTAACCACATCTACAGGGTTTCCTACAAGCACTGCACAAGCACCAGCTGAAAATCCACAAACAAAATGAGTTGCTGTATTATCTTTAAGCCCAGCAGCCAAAGCAACTTGTTTTATTTGGAAATAACTTGCAAGCTCAGCGGCATTGATCACAGAATTTCTAACAACATTTGGTCCCCAGCCTGTCCAAAATGCCAAAACTCCTTCTTCTCTCAAAATTTTCCCATAAGCGTCCATTGAGCCATTATACCTTGGAGTTGCGCTTTTTCTATCACCTTGCAGTCTAATTTTGACCAAATCAGTTGGATTTGCAATAGAAATAGCGGCACCTCCTGATAATAATCCTAAATAGATCTTTTGAAGCAATGTTGGATCTTTATGATTTTCTTTAGTTGATCCAGTGACCATATCGCTCCAACTTGTATACATGGCGAGACGTAAAGAACAATAGACAAGTTGTCGTTGAATCCCTGGTGTTAGGCCTTTCCAAAGAGAGGAAACACCTTCTTCTTTTGCCATGACTGATGCACAATTGAGCATGCCTGAGTATTTTGCTGGGCCACCTGCTTGCTTTTGAACCATTAAGCGGACTTTGACGGTATCGAAAGGAAGAGTGAAAAGCTCAGCAATGCTGCCTCCGATACCTGCTGAAACCATTGTCCAATGAAAAGGTAAGTTTGTTTGAGAACTTCCTACCATTTATTATATCTACCAAGGAAAATAACTTATTAATTTTGATTTATTCGGAATGCATTTTTGTATGTGTATATTTAAAAATTGAATTTTTGTGTATTTGGACCATTTAAAGAGAAAATTTAAGAGAATAAAAGCCCCTGGATTTTATTTAAAAACTTAAAAAATATAAGGATAAAAATAACTACTCAATGTAATATTTCACAATTTTAAATATTTTAGATAAAATAAGGCATGCATATCCGTAATTTGTTGACCTAAAAATAAAAATTATTTATCATAGTAGTTGTTTTTTAAATATTTCCTAACTTCTTCATACGTAAATATTACGACCGCATGTGACAATCCATACCTTATCGCCCCAGGCACAAATCCTCTGAAAAGCGTTTCTCACCCTTCATTTTTCAACGTTTTACTCAAAACATCACTAGCTCCCACATACTCCCCTTTCACCGCATTCATCAGCCTAATTTTCACAAAATCAATCGGTGTCACCAAAAACGTCACACATCCTCCCACAAATGCCGAAAACAAATGTGTTCAATGCGTATCACTCATCCCTTTCTGTATCGCCGCTTCTTTTATCATGGTATACACAATAAACTCAATAGGTGTTATTATACAAATCCTCAATCATGTCAACCCACATCCAATTCATAAGCTTCTTACCCCTTCTTCGCTACAAATTTTTACAATTGCTTCACTTACACCTTTATACCTCACATTTTCTTTTAAATTTGTGCTTCTTTGAAAAGAAGTATCAACTGACCCTTTTCTTATGCGAATAAATTTCGATTTATCGCCCTGCATTCTGACTTTTATTAAATCAAAAGGATTTGATATCAAAACTGCTGCAAGAGCAGATACAACACCTGTTTCTACCATATTCCATAATGTGAAAGTTTTGCTATTGGAACTGAAATAAGGCATTTCTTTTAATTGAGAATATACGTATCAGCGAGAGGAGACAAAAATTGAGCTTCGTAGTATGGCAGCGTTGAAACCTTTTCATAAAGAGGAAAATCCTTCTTCTTTGGCCATGATTGCGGCACAGTTAAGCATCCCTGAATATTTCAATTGTGAAGAGGCAGAGTAATTTTGTGTCATTAGGCGCATTTTTATGGTGTCTAAGGGGAGTGTTAAGGATTCTGCAAGGGCTCCAGTGAGTAAATGTGTCCATATGGTCAGAGAAAAATTTTGCCTCGATTTATTTTCCATTATAGATTTTAAGTAATCTATCCATTTTAAACAAAAAAGATAAGGAATGCTGAAGACATTGAAGATTCATATAAATTCAATAATGAATTTAGTTGATTAAAATTAATAAAGTGCAAATCTCATGATTAACCGGAGATAAAGCTTAATATTTTATTTCTCAGTCTTTAGATTTATATATTAGCTCAAATTTGGTCATAATTAAAATCTTTGATTAAAATATCTTGCGTTTAGCAATATGCTTTCTCGAAAGTATAATTTTTCTATTTTCTTCAATATTTATTATGGAAAAATCTAATTCAGATCAAAGCATCGCCAAATATCATGGAAACCACATTAAATCGACAAATTCTATCCCACAGCCTGATTCCTTTGAAGAATTCATGAATTCAATGATAAATTCTCCTATAAATAAGGCACAAAAGGATATTGATACAAAAGAAGAGATAAAGATTCCTATAGATGCTTGCTTTCAGAATTCAAAAGGAGGGGCCTATCAAAAAGAACCAATCCAGAGTTGTGGCTTATCAAAAGATGAAGAAAAATTCAAAACAGAAAATAGCCTTGATCTCACAATAGAAGCTGATGAAAAAGAAAAATTATTGAAAATAAACAATGAGATAACTGATCATAACTCATCATCCTCTGAACCTGGAGAAAGTGATGAAATTCTTGTAGAAGAAAAATTTGAATTAGCAAGAAACTACTATTGGGGGAAAAATGGATATCAAAAAGATAAATACAAAGCTTTTCGCCTATTCAAAGAAGCTGCTAAGCTTGGACATGTAAAAGCTCAATCTAATCTTGGACTTATGTATTCATGTGGAGTTGGGTGCAAAAGAGATTACCGAAAAGGATCTAAATGGCTTACTTTGGCAGCAGTTGCTGGGCATAAGCGGGCAGAACATCTATTAAAAAATATTCTATTTCCATGCAGTGTTGAGGCTTTGAATTCTCTTGATATAGATTTACCTCCAGGGTTCTTAACGGATAAAGAAGAATGCTCGATATTTTAATATATGAGATTTTAATACTTCAAGTATAAAAATTAATCTCTTCGCTCATTCTCAATGAAATAAGAGATCTTGAAATTTGCATAGGCTATTATATTTAAACCTATCGAATTTTTTTATGCTTAACGGCATTTTATCAGATTAATGATTCTATTTGAGATTATTTTAGGTGGCTTTCATATGTCTTTAGCTCTCCAATTCTTCTATTTGTTGCTACAAATTAAAGCCTCAAGTTAATATAAATCATTTTACTTGATGCTGATATTTCTGATTTATCTTTAAATAAGAAACTATGGAATAATAATGTTTTGTCAAGACTTTTCTATAAATCTTAGAAATCAGCCAATACTTTATAGGTAACGATTTCACTCTCCAAATATAGTATCCATTAAATAGCTATGGATGCTTATTTTCAAGCAGTACTGCTGAGCAAAAATATTATTTTTAGACTTTGAATAAGAATTTTCTTTGAAATAGACTTATCATATAGATAAATATAGAAGACTCAAAGCTTCATGGGGTTTTAATTAAGATTGATGCTGGTGAGTAATATTTCAGCCCAGTCGCAATGAAAATTCTTAAACTGAGATGGTTCTTTATGCGTCTTCAATAAAATTTATTGATGCAAATGGAATCTGAGGTAACTTTGATGCGAAATACTTTCAACTACCTCATCCATGCATTTCAGGCGATTATGAAGAAAAATAAAAATCATGCATTGGATTGGTTTCACTATAGAAGGCTAACTTCAAGGATTTATTTATGCTTTATCTCTCTACAATCACGCAAAACTCCTGCTCAATTTCAAGAAATTCTTGATACTTCTTGCCACTTCTTGGCTATGTCATTGAATCATTGCATTTTACCTGTAGTAAGTCTCAAGATATTGATGCGTCTGACTCTTGTGTGGACTCGTCAGCTCCATAAGCGATGCATGCAATTTATGCTATGATAGTTTATACAAAATTCATATAGAAGCTTTCAAAAAGTGCATAGCAAATGTACACTATTAAGTGGAGTGCAGCTGCTTTATTCGAAAAGTGTTGATGATGGTAGATTGATATTTTTTGTATCTTGCCCAAAATAGAAGCTCAAAATATCTGGGATATTGCAAAACTTACTTTAGCAGTGCTGCCTGTATAATATGATACTATGATTATATAAAGTGGATGGCTAATGCACAGTCCTGATGGGTCATATATTGATTCAAAATTAGATTGCTCTGAGCGTAGGCATCTGTGCAAAACCAGTAATTCCTCTAATAGCTGTTTATTATGTGTCAAAAACCACCTATTCTTATGCTAACGATTGCTTTGAGACGCAAAGCAATTTTCAGGCTGTGGGATAAAGAATTTGATTTAATAAATACTGATAGCATATCAGAAGAAATTGCTTCAAAGCACATAGAAATATGCAGAGATGGCAGAAATATGATAAAACCGGAATTAAATGATGAAAACACAATTAATCGAGATTGATGCTCGACTTACTGTACTGTTACATCTGAATAGCATAATAAGGAGGGATTATCAACAATCCAGATACTTGTATAGACCAAACGCCTTCAGTTCTAATTCTTCCCTATCTTTAAGTAACTGGAGATAGATTAGCCTTGCTTTAACTATCAGTTAGAAAATTCAAAGCTTTATAGAATATTATCAATATCAAAATATCACCAGAATTCATCAAAAATTTGACTGGACTGTAAAGGCTAGTTATTCAATATATGCAATAAAAATGATATTTATGATAGCGTTCCATTGGGATGATTGCTTCGTTCTAATTTATCACCCAAAAGCGATAGCTAAATAAGAGGGAAAATGAAAAAATCTAATGTAGAGCTCATTGTCAACGCCTTTGGAAAAGCTGTTTTGGCAACTGCAACAACAACTATAGTAGTGTTATGGCTGGAGGATACATTGAATCAACAAATGGCTTGTTTTCAGGTTAAGTTTCTTTATCAAAAAATCATCTACCTCATGAAAATAAAGCTGTTTTGCTATAATTATTATATGAATCACTATGATAGTTAAATTTTTATAAGCAAAGTTATTAGTATTTTTATTAAGAAAAACTAATCATATCTATGAGCACGATGTTTATCGAATTCATCACAGTCATTAGTTGATGCCATGACCCAAATCACCGCTGACCTGTGAATAGCAGTGCACTCATCTGGCTTGAACAGCTTCCGATTCTTAAAAATATTACGAAATTTCGCAGCGAATCAATGCCGAAATTTGTATGATTTCGAACTGATAGCTTTGCATAAGGCTCTTCGTTCCTCGAAATAGTTTGGAGACAAAGGGTAAATTTTGATCGAGATAATTCATCTGTCAAAAACTTCGTTGACTAACTTTCAGACGTGTGCGTCAGAAAGATGATTTACAAACACTCCATCGTATCTTAAAATTAAGTCCATGAATTCTTTATGAAATTTGGGCTCAAAATCTTCATCATCATTCATTTCGTTTTTGAACTCTTCAGTTAGTTCGATTTTGGTATAATCAGCACTGATTATGAACTTCGGGTATGAATCTCTTGGCACTGGCTCTTTCTTTGTGGGATTAGTAGCTTGGATATCTCTTGATGTTCTAAAGAAGAGACTTGATATACAGTTGAAGATTTCCATTTTTATTATAGACTGATTCGAATTAGATCTAATATACAAGTTACTCATTAGATATTTATAAAATTTTTAGCTATGAATAATTTAGATTTTCTAGGCAAATAAACGTTTTAAAGCAAAAATTGTCTACAAATAATGACTCTTCTAAGGCACATAGGATTGATTTATTTAATTAGGTAGCAATTCACTATCTTATTTATACCCCACATCTTTTATAATCCAGTAGAACCGCTTAAATGTAGCTAAAAATTATGAAATAAATACACTTTCATAATATAAAAATGTCACTATACGAAAAAGTAAAGCGTACCAAAAAAGCCTGGATAGAACAAATTCCTCGTATGGATCGTGAGGTATTACAAAAGAATTTTGAGGACTGCAGCACTGTTGGAAAAGTGGTGTTTCTGTACCTGTGTGAGCTTCATAGGCATGAAGATACAGCGATACTGGAACCAATGCTTGAACAGCTTCATGGAGATTTCTGCTTAAACATCGCTGCTGAAGATAATATTTTGGATATCCTGGAATGCCTCCCTCCTACACATATGCTAAACACGCTTAAGATCTGCTGTCTGAACACTTTGCAACAAGATTCAGAGTCAGATCAAGTACCGCCTCAGCAAGCACAGCCTCAGCAAGCACCGCCTCAGCAAGCACCACCTCAACAAGCTCCACAGATACAGGCTCAATCACTCTCAGCCACTGAAAGAGCTAAGCTTGTAGCAAAAAAGCTTTGCACTGTAACAATATTCTCATCAATTTTTGGGTTTATTGTTGGAGTTAGTTATTTACCAATCGCCTGAGAAACAAAGCTAGAACTCATCCTTCCCTTTGTTACAGGTGTTCTAGTGATTGGATTCTTTAATCAATAACTTTGCTTTAATGAAAAAATTAGTAAAATGGAGGTATGAATACTGTCAAGTTATTTGATTCTGAGAAAGAGATGTTTTCATAATGTAAATTAGTCTTCTTGCGCAATTTGCTTCAATATAAAGTTAAAAATAGACAAAATCTAATTTTCTAAGGCTTCTAAAATAAAATGCTTCTTGAGACATAGGGTTATATAGATTCTTATTTTGCAATTGCTGCATTAAGCTTGGCAGCTGCAACTTTTGAATAAATAACCATTCACAAACGTTGTTCGAGAATTTAAAAGACTGAAGTTCTTTGGCGAGATTTGTAAAGATCCTCATTCAAACCATGATCAGAGATACACGGGCATTATTTGTTAATCTCTGGCTTCTGTCTAGGATTTTTTTTGAGCTTACTGTGCTTAACTCAGACTTAACTTCAAATTCTCACTCACTCTTGCTTTCATGCTCAGGTCCATTAATTGTGTTAGCTATTTATTTTCTGCCAGCTCTTTAGAAATAATAGGAACTATAATAGACTTATAATGATTAATTTTATTATTTTTGGGAATTCTGAAGTGAAGGTTAACTTGGTCTGGAGACTGCCTTTGGATACTAATTACCTTGTATATTTATATGCCCATACTAAGAACTTATGAAAATGTCTCTATATGAATTAGTTAACAATTAATAACATAGAGACTGCATATTTTAGTAATTACAGATCAAGGAGACATTCCAAATTTCTTCCTGAATGCTTGTTTCATTTATTTTTATTAAATTTAATAATAAATCATCTATGAAAATCAAACTTTTTTATTGTATAATCCAATAATCCTAAATATGAGCAAGAAACTCGCCTCTCAGTCTTCAGCAAAATCAAGATCCCAAGTATCCACTCCTTTAGCTCAACGTAGTGGCCCAAACTCTCGTACCTCTTTACGCCCAGAAACCCCAGAAATCCACTCCGAAGCCCAAATCGAAAATTTAAACGAAGCACTCAAAGACACCCAAGTAAAAGAAGCCTTCAACAGACAAAAACTCTTCCAAGTCAAACGTGAAAACGAAGTCTTAAAAGAAGAAGTCGACAAACTGCTTGCGTATAAAAAAAAATTAGAAAAAGCTAAAGAACTTAATCAAAAATTTTTTGTGAAAAACGAACAGGAAATGATTGCATTAAGAAAAAGCGCAGAAGAAGCGCCTGTGTCTAATGATTACCATCATTTAAAAGAGACGCTGGAAAGCTTGAAAAAGAAAGCAAAAGATCTGCAGATGAAACATCAAGAAGAATTGAACTCTTATATACAATCTCAGCCGAAAATTCAGTCAATTTTGCAGACAACTGATCCGAGCATTGCAAAACTTTTGGAATTGTTAAAAGGGCAGATTATTATTTATCAAGAACAGCTCTCTCATAAGGAAAAAGCATATTCAAGCATGCAGAGTAGGTTTCAAAGGGAAGCTGAAAATTTGAATGAGCAGTGCAAAGCGATGAAAAAAGAGATAAATGACCATTTTCAGCAGAGAAAAAATGATATGAAGCAGATTTATGCTCAGGAACGAAAATTGGCCTACTTAGAAGCAGATATTCATCTCGACGAAAATATATACAGTGCAAAAGAAGTAGCTCACAACGCCGCAGAACAAGTTTTAGACCACATTCAACAAGCAGATACCTCTCAAACCTTGAATTCTTTTACATCAAAACTTAAGCGAAAACTTAAGCCCACATCAAAAACCATCAATCTTTAACAATAAAAAATTTAATTTATATGCTTCCATGATATTTTCATTAAGAAATTATAATAAAAAATCATGATTTTTGATAATGCGGAAGAAGGCTACAAGGATGGCGTCAAAAATTACAATTATAATCCCAAGAAAGAATTGCCTCAATACTTAATAAGAGATAAAGAATTTTTTGAACATAGAAAACTTATGGCTTTCTTAAGATGCTATGACTGTTCTGGACAAGTCCCAATAGAAAATGCGGACTCTTATATGTGCCGAAAAGTCTATGGGACTGTATACAAATTGTCAAATAAAGGATGGTCACATAAAGATATACTCAGAGAATGCAAAATTATATATGGAAATGACATAATGTTCAGGCACTATGAACCTCCTCCACCAATAATAGTGATTTCTATATAGAGTTATAAAATTCTTCTTATTTTGTGGGGAGTTTATATGATTCGAGCGAAGTATTTCAGAGTGAGATGGGAAAAACTAGTCAAATATAAATCAGATAGGTATTACTAAATAATCATGAGCCTTTTAATACAAAATTGCTTAATTTATATCGATTAAAACTATTTTATTATCGTTTATTCTGAATTATCTGATAATAAATATAAATCAAATACTTAATTTAAACCGCTTATAGTTTTCAATTAAATTATATTTAAAAATTAGGATAAAAAATAAGTTTA
>CATKHM010000263.1:0-24682 GCA_949751825.1 Blepharisma undulans
ATGATTCAAGCTTTGTATTTAAAATAGCAATTTGATCATCTAAAGCCTTAACTCTAGCGTCCTCCTCTTCAAGTTTCTTTCCAATTTCATCTTTTTCTTGAATAATGCTTTTCCTTTTTTCTTCATGCCTCTTTTTGCTTTTCGATATTGATTTTTTCAATGAATTTACTTCTTTAGTTAAATCTCCAATAACATCTTGTGACTTTTTCAGCTCATTTTCAGCCTTCAGCGTTTTATCTTGAGAGAGCTCAATTTCTTCTAACTTTTTTGCAAGATCTGCATTTAAAACTGTTATAATTTTGGTAAGTTCCTCATTTTTCTTTTCTAGTTTTTCAAGCTTTGCAGCTGAATTTTCATGGACTTTGCTTGATTCTTCCATTTGAGTTTTTTGGGCATCATATTCTTCTTTGAGCTTTTTAAAGGACTCATATCCTTTTTTGAGCTTGGCTTCAAGCTTGGCTGATTTCTCTTTTTCAGCTTCCCAGACTTTTTTGTTTTTCAAACTTTTTTCTTTGGCATCATTCACATCTTTTTCATGCAATTCTTTTATTTTTGCATTTTCTGCTTGAAGTTGGGTAATTGTTTCATGTAGTTTGGCAATTTCATTAGTATCTGCTTGTTTTTCAATAGCATCAGCTAGTTTTTTGTCATATTTTTTGCACTCAACTTGTAAAGCAAATACTTTTTCTTTTTCTATCTCATTTAAGCTATTTTGTTCTATCAATTTTTCTTCAAGTTCGGCTAATTTATCTTTTAGCTCTTCGTATTTTTCTTTATAATTGATATTTTCTTCATGTTGGCTTGATAAACCTTTATGAGCATGATGAAGCTCTTCCAGCTGCTTATTGAGAGTTTCATTATAGTGTTTTGAGCTTTTCAGTTCTTTTTCTAAATTAGATATTTTTTCATTTAGATTTTCAATAAAATTGCTATGTTCTCCTTTAAGATTTTCTAGTTGCGAGCCATGGTTCGAAGATAAGCTGTTTACTTGTTCTTTCAACCTATTATTTTCATCAGCAAGCTTTTTAGCATTATCTTTTTCTTTAGCAATTGTTTCTGTATAATCATCAATAATATTCTGATAAGAGCCACGCATTGAATCCATTTCTCCCTTTTGAGAATTTATTGTTTCATTTGAGGCTTGTAAATCTTCGGTAATTTTATTAATTTCTGCATCTTTTGCTGATAATTTTGCATTTAATTCAGAAATTTCATGTTGGAAGGCTTCTCTTTCGGCTTTAAACTTATCTGTAGAATTGCCAAATTGCTCTAATTGTTCTCTTTTCTCACGAATTGCTAATTGCAGATTTTCTATCTCTAAAAGTTTTTCTGAATGTTTTTCTTGCAACTTTTTATGCTCGTTGCTCTCTTTTAATAGTTTTTCAGCATCAATTTCAATATGTTTTTCAAGGTCTAAAATATTATTTTCAAGACTAGCAATTTTTTGGATTGATTGCTCGTATTGGTCTTTGCATGTAGAGAGTTCTGAATGTTTGGTATTTAAATCACTGTGCTCCTTCTCCAACTCTGCAATTTTCTTGTTTAGCAACTCATTAGCCGTTTTTACGCTACCAAGCTCCCTCTCCGATTCTTTAATTTTTTCATTCAATAATTCTACCTCAGACTGATGGCTGCCCCTCAGTTGTTCTATGGAAAATTCATGATTCGCCTCCAAATTCTTTATCTGTGCTTTAAGACCTTCGTTTTCATCTGTGAGCTTTTTTATAGCATCTTGATCTTGTTCAAGAATTTTTGATTCTTCTTCTCCTTCGTGATCTGATTTAGAATGATTTGACGATTTTGAATCAGAAATGTGATCAATATCTCCAGAAGGCCTCTGGACATCTACTCTGCCTGAAGCCGAACTTTCTTCCATATTGAATTATAAAGTGGATCCAGAAAAATTATTTTTGATCATTAAGATTATGCTTTATCATCACGAAGCTTTTAATTGGGGCTTTAAATATAAAAATAGGTAATATTTTAGTGAGAAACTATTTTTAAAATTAAATAGAAATTAAAAGCCATTTTATGATAAAATGAAATATCAATTTAATAATCCCTCTAGTAATTATTTGTGTTCTATTTTTCTTTTTTCCAGTGTTGATATTTTTCCCTCTAATATGGAAATAAATAAAAATTATTTTATCACACAAATTAACCGATTAATTAATATAATTACAACGAACACACAAAACTGGAATTTTCAGAGCTTCCACAAGTACTCAATGACGAGTTCAATTCTTGGAATTTTTCATCATGAACAATTGGATTTATTTTTAGACTTGGAGGGCGCTCAATTTGATGCTTTTGGACAAACCCTGGAGATGGCGTTTTTTTCCCAAGAGGAGGCAAAGATATAGAGGGTTTGCTGAGGATTGTATTGAGTTCTTTTAACAAAGAGTCTTCTTCTTGATTATCATGAGCATACGTTTTTAATGGGGGAAGTCGAGCTTCGTAGAATGGATTACGCTTAGTATAGGAACCTATACTAGCATCTATGTGAGTAGGTTTTGGGAAGAGAATAGTCTGTAGTGGCTTTTTTTTACGTGAATCACCCATTAAAGATTATGATGTTGATTTTTATGATGGTAATGGGACATTAAATAGATCATCATAAAACCTAATAGATTTCTAATGAATTATTATATTAATGTAGAACTTCTGTTTGAAGGCTTTGAGCTAGAGCTAAAATTTGTTTGGAAGATTTTAAATTTACTTCTTTTCGGAATGATCTTGATGGGGATATAGATGTTGGCACAATTTTAATTTTGATAAAAGTGGGTTGGACTATTTTGTTAGGTATCGGTGATAATTCTTTTCTTGGTGTTCTAATTAGTTTATCCTCTACACTTCTATTTAATTTTTCTCTATATTTTCTGAGATAAGGTAATGGGTCTATTTTTGGGCAGCTTGGACGTCTTTTTCTTATAAATTTTGAACTTTGCTCGAGCAAAAGTTTTTTAAGTTTAGTTTGAAGTTGCAAGCTTTCTTCTGCTTTTTGATACAATTTTTCTTTGGATTTTCTATACGAAACTGCTTCCTTATGTTTTCAAGCATCTTCAACTTGAGATATTAAATCGTTGACTCGTTTTGTATTTAACGCTAGCGACAATGCAGGATTTGATTTATTTTTTTGGTTAGCTTCATGCATCTTCTTCTTTTCGCATCTAATATCTTCTGCCTTTATAAACTTTTCAAATACGATTTTATCTTTAGATTGAATCCATGATTTCATAATTTTTTCATATAATCCAGACAACAAAAAAATGAAAATAAGCAATTTAACTAATGATAAAAGAAATTTGAATATTCGATAAAATATATCATTTAGATTTTATGATCAGAATTATATTTGAGGAGTTTCAATATAAGTAAAATTTATATATATGGATGAGCAGTGTCATTAAGCTGGGTTGCATCATATATGTTCTTATGACTGACAATAAACCCTGCACACGAACACTTTATTTCTATCTTCTGCTATATGCAACCTGTGAAATGTATGAGATTTTATTTTCGCTTATTATCCTATTTCATCGATGATGCTATGCCAGAATCCCACCATCAATGTTGCAAACTGGACAGATCAGCTACGAATGGTAAAATAAAATTAGCTTAAGAGTTATCCTTACAATAGCAATGACTGTTGATATATCAAAAGACTACAATTGCAATTTGCATTCTATGATGGGAATTTTATCAATTAGCTTATGTTTATTTGTATATGTGAAATATCTGTGTATCGGTTTATATTTGATTTTTTATTTATGCCGATTGAGAAGGAATAGAGTAGCAAATCTTCGAAATAATTCGCGAAACCAAAGCGATTTTGTAGGCTCCTCGCTTAATGAACACTTAGCTCCACTTCCTGAAGGAGAAAGATGCCCTATATGTATGGAAATAGATGGCGGAGAAAGTGTTGTTTTGCCATGCGGTCATGGCTTTCATTTAGATTGCATCAAAGACTGGCTTATTATTAATAGAATCTGTCCAATGTGCCGAGCTCCCTACGAAGATGAGTAAATTAATTGTATTATAATAAAATGGACATTTTCTTTTACACAGGCAGAGGTCTCCCTCCTTTCATATCAAATTCATCATTTAAAGCTTTACAGCTAGCCCTCCCTCATTTTTACAGCAATCAAGAAATTTTTGAGAAAGTTTCTCTGCCTGAGTATGTAGGGATTCAGGATTCTTTATCATATTTGACAATTCGTGATATCATGAATCCTAGATGTCATGTATTGGGAGGAGCCAAACCAGACTCCATTACTGTAGGAATTCCAAATAACCAGAAAATTACGATTGAAGAATACATGTCATTTGTAAATAAAAGCAATGTTGATATAGCTCCTAGTTTATCTGAAGAAGCCAGTTTATCTTGTGGAAATCATCGCTCAAAACGTTCAGCGAAAAATGCAATAGTAATGCTTGACACTTGCTTGGAATTAAAAAATCCAGCATTAAAACTTCTTGGGAATATTCAGGGAGGAAAGGATATGGAAGCAAGAGAGTTTTGCGCAAGAGAAATGAAAAAGAGAAACGTTGATGGTTTTGTAATTGGAGGAATTGATTTAGAAGAAAGTGGAGTCCAGTTAAGAAGAGTTGTAGACGCGGTCTATAATGGATTAAATGGAGATTCAAGGATGATTGTTTTATCTGGACCTGGAAGACCTCTAGATATTGTATATGCAGCTCAGCATGGTATTACCTTTTTTGAAAGCTGCTGGCCTTTTATATTAGCTGAAAAAGGAAAAGCATTGGATTTACCTCTGACCAACTTTGAAAACTCCGAAAATATTGAAGATATGGATTTCTATGAACCTGAATTAGATTTAAATGATGAAAAGTTTGCAATGCAAAAAGGAGCTTTGGTGGAAAACTGTGAATGCTTGACGTGTAAACAACATCATAGAGGGTATATATATCATCTTTTAAGGGTAAAAGAGATGGGCGGAAACACATTATTAGCAATACACAACTCATTTGTAATGAAAAAACTGGTAGAGATGCTAGTTAAAGCCAAAGAGGAGGGGAAATTAGGAAGCGTCTATGCAGATTTTGTTAAAAAATACTGTATGGGCAGTTTCAGTATAATAAATTAACGATTTTAAGGCAATTTTTCTTCAAAAGTAATGCTACATTAAATTATTTGGAGTTTCACCGAAGCATGTCTATTATATACTTATAAAGACGTTTCCCCATATTTAGTTCAGGGGTTTCGCTTGGGTCAGCATATAACTCATCTTTATGTTCATATGCCCATTCTAATATTTCATAAAATCCTTTGCCAGTTTTAGAATCTGATCCAGGAAAAGTTAAAAGTTCAACAACCGTTTCAGTATTTTTTTTATCTCTATGTGCTAGATTTATAATTTTTTCATCTCCCAATAATACTCAAAACCCATTTTCTGAGTAATCAATAATAAGGCTAAATAAAAAATACCTGATATTTTCCAGCCTATCTTCGGTAATAAACTTTTCTCCAGTAATAAGGATATAAGAGTGCCTAGATGGAGAGTCATTGAGGTATCTTTGACACCTGATATCAGCAGGAATATAATTAAATATCAAATCTCTTGTGTCTTCAATCATTTCAATGTTGTGTATCTTTTTGGAGTAATCTTCAAGTCTGAAATTGGGGACTTCAAAAATATAATATGAAGGCTCTGCTAGCTTGTATAGCAATGATTCCGTTTTTTTAATGACTTCTTTCTTATGCTTGTATCCATAGCATGTACCCATGGTTGTTATTTTTATATTTAATATTAAGAATTACCTCATATTTTCCATAAAAGATTATTTCGGTATAATAAGATTACGGTTACACATTCATCCATTTCTTATAGTATTACTTTATTTGATATTATGCATTAAAACAAAGAGCTTGAGCTTTGGAAATTCTTATTTTAAGAAAATTTAAGATTTTATTAACATTTATGAAAACTTAAACTTTATTCCTTTGCTTATTCATTTTTTCATGTTTTTGCTCCTTTGCACTGGCTAATCTTCTTGTGTAAGGAGTTGAATATGTTTTTCTAGGAGGATGTAAAGCATATACATCTCTCATATAGCCTCGCAGTCCAGCAGGAGTTAAGAGAGACCCATTTATAAAGGTACTCATAAATCTGATAAAATGCTCTTCTGTTATAGTTGATATTGAAAACTCACACAAACGCGAAGAAATTTGAGTGATACATAATGATTTCACATGGAGCAAATCTGTAATATATTTCAA
The DNA here is from genome assembly GCA_949751825.1 of Blepharisma undulans. Taxonomy (NCBI): domain Eukaryota; phylum Ciliophora; class Heterotrichea; order Heterotrichida; family Blepharismidae; genus Blepharisma; species Blepharisma undulans. The sequence goes on from CATKHM010000263.1 coordinate 6,242, forward strand.
ATTTTTTAATTCATTTGATTTAGGGTAAATTGCATTACAATATAAATAACCCAAAGTAACTAAGCTGTGTTTAAACATTTTTTCCAGTATTTCTGATTCCAGTCTCTCTTTTGATATTTTATTTTCCATTTTTTCATCAAATGCTTGATAAATTAATGTAGCCTTTTCTTCACTTTTCCCTTTACCTAATAAAATTCCAATCACTAATAAATCTTGTAAATAGCAATTACCATCTTCATTGCGAATTTTGTTGAACATATCATTAACATTTTTATAAATCTCATAATTTTGTGTGTGGATTTTAAGTAAAACCGAGCAGTTGTTAAGCTGAGCTTCTGTTAAGACTCCATTAGTTGAAAACTTTCTTAAAACTGCATCTATTTTCGCAGATTTTTGCGTATGAAACCCTAAACATTTTTCTGATTGTACTATTCCATTTTCTTCAGTCGATTCTGGGCGAGTTTGGACACACCCCATTATTTCCGTTTAAAAATTATTAACAGAAATTTATTTTTGAATTTAATATCTCTATCTTTTTCATTATAGTTTTTCATATTTTTTATATGATTTATGTTCAAAATTAATAAAAGATGCAATTCAATAAGCTTAGCTTCCTCTTCAGTTTCAAATGATCCACAAAAATCTATAGCTCCGAGGATGCGTGCAAGAGTTTCTTCATTTCAGAGAAAATATATTGTCCATTCTCGATCATATACTCAGCTTTCAAATTCGCAAAAACAGACAACTATGATTTCTACTATGAATTCTGAAGAAAGCCCACTGAGACAGACTCAGACTTTTTCTAATGAAAATCCTCAGCCGTTTCATGCGAAATTCAGGCTATCATTTGATTTATCAAGAACTCAGAATATATCTGATCTTTTAGGAAAAACTATAACAAAGGAGATAGAATCGCTGCATAATACATATAATGTTAAGCATCGAACCAAAAAAATTGAAGATTTAATGGTCGATTGCAAAGATCGCATCGATAAAGCTTTGGAGCATGCTTCTCGTGATAAAAATGACTATCATGAGGTAATCTTTAAAAACACATATGCACATCCTTTATCAAACAAATTTTTTAGTTTTATCAAAGCAGGAGATATAAAAACTGTAAGAGACATGATAATAGCAACCCCTGAATTGCTTAGAACAGTTGATTCTGTATGCATTATTTAGACTCAACAAACAGCTTTACACTGGGCGTGTAGAAGAAATAATTTAGAAATGGCGCAGTTTTTGGTATCTTGTAGAGCAAATATGAAAGCTGTTGATATTGCAGGAAGAACTCCAGAAGATATAGCAAGAAGACTGAATCATAGAGAAATTTATGAGTTTTTAAAGTCTACAGTGGTAAAAACAAGAAGAAGGAGTGTCAGAATTATGCCTGGAGCTGCTGCATATTTTGCCAATAGGGGTTATGGAATTGATATATTGAGGATTAATAAAAGTGATGTAGGAGTTGAAGAAAGATTTAAAAAATTGCATAGAGCATTAAAAAAACAAACAAAGACTATTACGGCTGCCTGGTCCAAAAGCTTAAAGCTTAATGGACTAATTGAAAGACTCGTACCAAGCAATCCTGATAATTAAATGTATTATGCTGAAAATAGTGATTTTATAGTAAAAAGATCAATATTATTGACAACTAATTAATTTGATTTAAATTTAGCATTTATAAGATCTTTCAATTTTTGGCATTTTGATGACGGAACACCCAGAGACTTGAAGTGCTGCAAAAGTTGAGGAGGAAATCTGAGTAATAAAGAAAAGGAAAGGTTTTTGGATTGATAAAGCCCAGATAAAAGCTGTGCACTATAGATATTAAATTCTTCACATTCTATTATCAGTGATGATATATCATTCATATCATCTATCAAATACTCTTGAGTCTGTAATCAATGCTCTTTAGAATTAATTAATTTTATATATTGTTCTATAAACATTTCAATAATTTCTTCCGTTTGTTCAAAGGATTCTGCAATTTCAATATGCAATGTGCATCCAAGCTTCTCACAAAGACTGCTAAAAGCAATAATTCTACATAATCCAAGCATTTCTTGTTTTCTATCGCCAGAAAAGAACAATAAAATCGTATCAAATCTATTGATAATTTCACTCAAACTTCTGCACATTTCTGAGACCTGGGCATCTGAATACAATACATCAATAGGACAAATTTTTATCCCTGTTTGTCAAGTAATTATAAGGTCCATGCAATGCATGAATTTATTGTCAGTTTCCAAAGACACAAAGTAAAAATTTTCTGGTGCTTTCATTTTGTGGATCAATGATAATGCTAAGTCAGATGAGGAATTCGTAAAAATCTTGAAAGGCAATAAATGAACTTGAGTTATGGGATTTGTTTGCGAATATTCGAAGTTAAGGAATTGACTGGAAAAGCGAACTTGTTTGCTTTGAGGAGTTTTTATTGAAGGAGATTCATAAAAAGGAGGAATTTGAGGGTCTTGAGGGATTTCTTTATCATCAAATAAAAGCATCTGAGGGATGAAGGGGTCAGAAGTAAAGGTGCTGAATTGTGGCTGAATATTAAAAGAATTGCTTTGATTGGGGGAAATATCTGTGAGATGTGGGAGGATTTTAATAGGAGAATTTAGATTGCTAGACTGACTTGATTTTTCGATATAGCTTTGCTTTTCTTGCGTAAGCACATGGTTCATGGCTTTATGTGGCGGGATTTTAATAGGAGTATTTAGATTGTTAGATTGACTTGATTTTTCGATATAGCTTTGCTTTTCTTGGGTAAGCAAATGGTTGATAGCTTCATAATCTACTTTAATGGTTTCGTATACATAATCTTTAGGGGTTTCTGATTTATTAATAATCTCTCTATGCCTATTGATAGATTTATCGTCTTTAGCAACTGTTTGTATTTTCTCAGGAGGCTTATTATTAAATTCACTTTTAAATTTTGGCAATTTACGAGCCTGATCTTCAGAATTTGGTATTTTATATGCTTTTTTCTTCAATCTTACATCCTCAACCTCAACTGTGAACGGCTTAGGAGTCAAAAGCATACCTACATCTCAAACATTTTGTAATCGTCTTTCATTGTTTTCAATATTCAAGAAGCTAAAATCACATTCAATTCTATTCAAATTTTTGTTAAGTATATCATGTTTTTCGCAAATTTCAATTATAGGCACCTCTATCTGCTCAATATCGATTGCTTTAATATCAAATAAGTTTGAATCATTATTTAAGCTTGAAAGGGAAAAACTTAAATCATATTCTCTCTGCGAAAAATTGTTCTCTTGTGTTTTTTCTACGAACTCACAGTGCACTTCTTCAAAAATTCTTGCGTCTCATTGATAATTTTTGCTAAAATTACTAAGTTGCGGTGGCTCAAGAAAATCTTCTCATTCATTATAGTTTATAGTAAAAATATCTTTCAGAGGTTGCGACTTACACAAAATTTTTATAATATAGATAGCTTTTTCTCTCAAATTGTTAGAGCTTTCTTTTGGTTCATCTTTAATTACATTTTTTAATATGTCTACTATAGACTGTGGGAAATATGAGTCACACTTAAAAGATATAGCCCTTAAGTCTGGAAGTTTGATTTTAAATGAGCTGAAAGCTGAAAATTCAGGAATTTGAAATTTAAGATCCTCGCTAAATAATTTTTACTATTTTGACATCAAATCGTCACTATCTTTTTGATTTAAGCTAGAAAATTTATACTCATTTCCACTGTATCTCAGTCTTCTTATTCTCATTTATTATTTAATATAAACTTTTTTAACTTAATTAAACCCTAAGCCATTTCGAAATTATTATATTATCAATTCAAGATGATTAAAAATCCTGAAAAACACCAAAAAAGGCCAGACAGAAATTCTATCAACGAAGTCGTTTCAAATCTCCAAGCTCGAATAGTTGCCTTGCAAAATCAGTATTTAAACTTTGTTAGTTTCTGTGTAGAAATGATAAAAAATCACCGACTTAATGTTGATCATACACTTAGACTGGAACCAAATACTCCTAGAAATTTATTTGATATATTAGCTAGGGAAGGTGAACTATTAGAACAAAGCTTAAAAGCAGCAGGAAACATGAATACAAAAATGTTCGAAGGAAAAGAGTTTCAAAAAGCCTTTGAACAAGCACAAGCTGATGTTTTAAAAATTTTAACAGAAGATATGCCTAAATCATATCAAAAAGCATATATTCATGGGATTTTTAATTCTCTTGCTGATATTTGTTTAAGTCAAAATAGAGCGAGAAGTGTTGATAGTGATTTGAGACAAAATTTAAAAGAATCAGAAAATAAAATTAGCCAATTGATGACAGAATTGAGAGAAGTAAAAGAAGAATCAAGAAAAAAAGATATTCAAGTGGAGCTAATGCAAGAAGAAATAGAAAAATCAAATAAAACTGTTAAAGGATACCAGACAAAGATTTCTGAACTGTCAGCTAAATTAATGTCAAAAGAAGATGAAATTAAATTATTAAGTGAAAATGCTCCAAAAAGAGAAGAGGAAGATTTTGGAAAAAGTATGAACCGGTTACGGAAATTCAGAAGTCCAGATGGATTAGAGTATAGAAAAACATTTACTGACACTTATGAATTTCAGCAAGATCAAATTAAAAATAATGAAGATATTAAAAGAGAAAATTCTTTATTAAAAGAAAGGCTATTAAAGGTTACAAAAGAAAGAGATAAATATAAGAATTCAAATAAAAGCAAGGACTTTGATGATTATAAAGAATTTTATGAAAATATGGCTGAGAAACTAAGTGAGTTATCGAGAACTATTGATAAATTTATTGAAAGTTCGAGATTTTTGTATGACCCATCAGCACAAGAACAAATTTCCGCATTTTCTAATGAATATGCTGAAATTATGAGAAAAATTATAGAAATAATTAGAAGTAAAACAAAAAATAAACCAAGATTAAGCAGCCCATCAAAAAAAAAAGAAATACAACTGAAAATACCAAATTGTCAGCAAGTATTTGAAAACGAATGTACACCTATTAAAGATTTTGAAGACTTAGAGAATCAACACAAGATAATTGTGGAACATTTTATGCACGAAATAAAGCAATTAACCGACAAAAACAATATATTAATTAAAGAAAACGAAATATTGAAAAATAAAAGAAATGCTTCACAATCAAAACCAAGAGAAGAAATTTTGTTTACAGAAAGCCAAAACAGTTTTGATAAAAATAGAGTTGAAAGAGATATCAAAGCCAGAGAAATGACAGTTTTATTCGAAAAAGAAGAAGAAATAAAAAGGCTAAAAGCAGTTATCCAATATTTTGAATTTAAAAATAAAAAACCAGAGTTAAGGATACAAAGTGAAGGAAAAATAAAAATCGATCAGCCCTACCGAACGCAGAATGTTTTGGAGCACATAAGAAAACAGCTGAATGACAAAGAAAAAGAAAATCTTATATTACTAGATGACATAAATAAGGCTAGAGGGCAAATCAGAGAGCTTGAAGAGATTCAGGCTTTTAGAGAAAAATCATTTGCAAATATGAAAGAAAATTATGAAAAAATAATTAATCTCGATGAAAATGCAGGAAAAGCAAGCTCTAATTACATAACGACGATTGCGGAATTGTCTGAGAAGCTAGAAAACGAAAAGAAAAATACATTAGAACTTAGCCAAATCATAGAGTTAGCAAAAGAAAACAAAGAAAAGCTTGAATATTCTATTAAATTTTTGAATGAAAAATATAATAAAGAAAAACAATTTTACGAAAAATCATTGGATGAAGACGAGAAAAAAATAAAAGAGCTCAGCTCACTAATTTTGGAATTAAAAAGTGTTGCAGACATGAATGAAAAATACAGGTCTCAAAACATTATTTATGAAAAATCTTTAGAAGAGAATAAAGCAAAAATCTGTGAAATGGAAACCTATATAGAAAATTTTGAAAAAAATAAGAAAGAAGTCACTGATGAACTAAAAAAATTGCAAATTATCAACAGTGGATTAATTTCTGAAGTAAAATCACTTAACTTGAAATGCGAACTCCTTAAGCTGAAAAATGAAGAAAGAGCAAGAAATAGTAAAATAGCCTCAAAAACAGAATTTTTAACGATTGAAAAATTAAATATAATTGATATTGGAGAAGAAAAATACTCCAAAACAGATCAGGCTACAAGTTTTTCAAGCATTTTTATTAAAGATAATGATTTTGAAGCCATTAATATCAGAAACTTAATTATTGCATTTTTTGATGATTTTAATGAAAAACTGAAATTAAAAGCTTTAATTGAAATGAACTTTGCCCAAAAATTGTCCAAAATCAACATTATCACAACGAAACTTTTGATCCTTAAAGAAAAAATTGTATGTAACGCAAAAACGATTTCAGTGCTCAACGAAAATATCAAAACAATTGAAAGCAAGCTGGAAACTTCTCAACTCAACTGCTTGAAGCTCGAAAAAGATAAAAATGATTTAGATTTAGAAATTGATCATCTTTCTCATATTTATACCTCAAAGATTAGAGAAAGTGAAGAATTAAACAAAAGTTTAGTGTCTTTAAGAATTCAAAATGACAACGCAAAGTTGGAATTAGCCAAAATAGCAGAAGATAATATAAAATTGAAAGATGAAAATAAAACCTTGCAGATCCTGAATGAAAAACTAAATTCAGATATTTCGAGACTCAGAGAAGATAACCTTGAAATAAGTAGTCAAAACCAAAAACTAGCAAAAGAAGCGAAAAACAATGATATTAATTTCAAATTAATTGAGCATGAAAAAGAAAACTGGAAACAAAAATTTGAACAAAAAAATTCAGAATTTGAATATTTATCACAAACTTCAGAAAAAGAAAAAGAGAAGATACTTGCAGAATTATCAAATTTAAAGCAGTCACATAAAAATGAAAATGGGCAACTAAAGAAGAATAATGAAGACTTGGTATTCGAGAATGCAAGACTGCAAAGTGAGATTCGAAAAGTCGATCAGCAATATGAAGCATTAAAATACCAAACAAATAGCGAAGAAAATAAAGAAAGACATGACAAAAAAGAACAAGAACTAAGAACCACAATAATCTCAATCGAAGGAAAAAATAAGCAAATTGCTTCTCTTTTAGAAGAAAATTCAAAGCTTAAACTGAAAATCCATTTTCTCAGTGAAGTCCCAGAAAAAGAACTAAGAGAAAGACTTGCTGTATTAACAAACCGTAATCGTGACCTTGAACAAATAATTCAAAACCGAAGCGTTGATGAAAACACAACAGAAATCCGAAAAATGAAAGAAATTTATAATAAGCAAATTGAAATTCTTACACGTGACTGCGAAGCCTCTCAAACTTTACTTCAAGATACAAAAAAAAGGGCAGCCCAAGAAGCTACAGAACTGCACAAAATTATTGAAAAATTAACAAAAGAACTAGCAGTAAAACAAGTTCAATTAACCAATAAAGTCACAGACGAGTGCAATATTATGGCTGTATATAAAAAAGTTAAATATGAAAACCAAGTATGATTTTTAACTAAAATTGAGCAGCAATCAGAACTATTGTGGCTAAAGCAAAACGAAATTGACAAAAAAGAAGCAGACTTTATTGATTATTGTAAAGATTACGAACTACTTTATGAAGAACTGATGTCAAAATATCAAAATGCCTTAAAAGAAATCACATTTTTTAAAAAAGAATACTTGAAAGTTAAATTATTGGTCGACAAAATTGAAGATAATTTAGAAGAGCAAAATTGCATCAAAGGATTTTTGAATATCAAGAAAATTATGGAGGATAATAACAATTCTGAAGAGAACCCAGAGATATTAGAAACCCCCAGAAACATTCAGCCTTCAGCCTTAACCAATCGTTCAGATCCTTCAAATACTCTTGAACAAATGATAAATCAATTAAAATCGCCACGAATTGTTGCCGATGAAACTGATATTGTTTCCTTGCAGCAAGGTTTTTCTAATGTGGTAGGCGATGAAAGCATTTTTAATGCTTCCAGCAAATCTTCTTCCTTAATTTCAGATAATTCGTTATCGCAGGACCTCCAAAAAATAATCCAAGAAAAAAATGATGAGCTTCAGGACAAAGAAGAAAAATTAAAAGACTATGAAGAGCAAATCCAAAAACTCAAATCTCTGCTAAAAAATTAATATGAAATTTCTTATTCTTTATAATTTAATATGGCAGCAGTTGCGATGAAACCTCATGAAGCATTTCGTGTACAAGTAGTTCTTCGAGATTGTGTTAAGAAATTGCAGTTCTTAGGGACTGTCATGCAAACTTTGAAATCTGAAGGCAGAGATGACGCAACTGAGCTTATGGGTGATGAAATTTCTCGCATTATTTCAGAGCAACGCAGTCTTGAGCAGCAATACGCGCAGCGTGTAAAAGAACGTTCCTCTCTAACTGGGATCGCCAATAAACAAAAATCGCTTGAAGTCAAAGACAAAATAAAAGAAATTGCCAACGCTTTGAGAGAAAATACCAGACACTTGTGCAGAGTTTTAAAGGATAACCCAAATCTGCAAGATAATTTATTAAAAATTGAAAGAGATAGACAACAACTTGTAGTGGTTTTAGAAGACTTAATGAGTGATATGTATGGGATGAATTATCATTCTTTTGCGTACAAAGTTTCTGAAGAATTACAGTTACAAGACCTTTTAGGGAAGAAAAAGCAGTCAGAAAAAGAAACCTCAGCCAATGCAAAACAGCTACAAGAAGATTATAAAAAGGAACTGCAGGAATATCAAAATGAGACCAAAGAAGCGCAATTAGAAATACAGAGAAGAAGGGATGAACTGGCAGAAGCGAAAAAGGCTCAAAGTTTTCAGGTGAAATATAAAGATAAAGATTTAAATGCAAATTTCGGAAGCCAGTATAGAGGGTATCAAGAGGAAGAAAAGCAATGGCTGGATCAAATTGAAGATTTGAAGAAAAAGAAAGAAATGGAACTAAAGGTCCATCAAAGATTATCTGCATTTATGGAAAAAGGACGAGTGAATATGCAAAAAGACATTGAGGAATGGAAACAGAAAAAAGAATCGGATGTGAAAGATCTCGTGTTAAGAATCAATCAAATTAGCACTAAAAAAGAAAATGCCAAAAAGAAACTAGAGGCACTTACTGAGGAAATTGAATCTGAAAAGAAAAGACTCACAGAGAAAGAAAGAGAAGAAAAAGACAGAGAAGATAGACTTAGAGAAGAACGAGAAGATAATGAAAGAAAATATAAAGCCTGTCAAGTTTTAGCAAGAGAATTTTTGAAATATAAAGAAATTATGAGTAAGCTAAGACCAAAAAAGAAAAAAGGAGGAAAAAAAGGAGGGAAGAAAACAGCCTAAATAAAAGTTATTATAATAAATTGTAATAATTCTACTTATTTATTATTCTCCTTCCTTGTATTTCCAGAGCATTGGGATTTCTTTTTTAATCAGTGCCATAAGCCCAGTCGACAATAAACACATAGGAACTAAATATAATAGCGCAGGCTGCTCTTTTTGCATCAATACCATTGCTAAATAAGTCATCAAAATTCCTATTGAGTATCCTGCAATGGTTGTGAAAAAATAAAGCTTTTGCTCTTTCATTTCTTTTTTGTTTTCTCTAAATAAATCATAGCGAAGGGCTAGTGCTATAAAAATACCAGGCAAAATAATATCACCAAGTCCGATCATTGAAAAATCTCCAGTGGCTTTAGGAAATAGCAGTTTAATTGGCCCATCAATTGATTTGGCTACAGTAATCATGATATCAGTTCCGAATACAAAGAAAACATCATATACAATTAAACCAGCCAAAAGTCCATAGCCAACTTTAAATGATCCTAATGGCATATTTTCTATTGCATGGATAGTAAAAGCAATCCCAAATACGTTGTTAAGAACCCAGTTTTTGGTAAAAATGTATAATAAGCCTATAGGCGTAGCGATTAAATAGGAAATTATGTCTTGTTTGGTAATCTCAAGAATTTCTGGTTTAGGCACAAAATAAGGAATGCAGATAGTTTTGGTCCATTTAAAAGTGCTTTCACAGAATTTTATATGCTTGAAATATAAGTAAATATATGATTTTAAGCAGTAAATCCCAATAATAAGGAAATATATTGAAAGCAGGAAATTGACCAATTCCGGATTGATATATTTTATGCAGACATAAAGCCCTACAAGAACACTTGCAGCCACCAAGGGAAATCTTAAAGCCTCTGAAGCATCAAGGGGCTCAATTTCTTGCTCTTCTTCATTAGAGCCATGGTAGAATGGGGATAATTTTCTTGAACGCATTGACCCGATGTAAATAGGGACCAGTGAAAAGCAGAGGAGATTGAATGAGATAGGAAGTGGATAAAACTGTAAAATCGTGGTAACAATAGCCAATAAGCCAAAGCCGAACAAAAATGACTTTGACATGACCCTATTTATTACTAATCTGACTCATAATGGAATATTTAGCTTAATTTTTAAATATATATTCTGAATTAATTTTTATCTCAATAAATATTAATTTCTGAGATCCAAACAATGTGATTTTTCATAATTTGCTGCAATATATCTGGATCCTGAGTTAATCATGCTTTTCAATAAATCTGAACGATAAATTTAATAATGTATTAAGTTATGAAAAGTGCACGAGTTTTACTATATAAAAACCTTCTTTAATGATAATCTTTGTATGAATTTTTCTTCTTTATAAAATATGGAAACAGTCGTTACAAGCGTCAAATTAGGCTTCGGTATTCCCTTTGACATACCTTGTGGAGAAATAAAAACCTTCATAGCCACCAGCTCTGATGAATCTTCTCGATTTCATTCAGAAATCCAGCAAAAAACAGGTCAATCCTTTGCTGAATTTACCACATATATAATCATACCTTGCATAAACCCAGATGCTGCAACAACTCTTCAAAATCTTTTTTCACAGCACTGGCAATCTTCACTATCTGCACAAGCCTCCTCTGATCCTTTAGTAGAATTCATAAAAAAACTCTCGAAATCTGACGACTCAGAAGGAAGAATTTTTGATGCTGAATTTTCGGTTCATACCAAAAATTTACTTATAAAACTAACTCCAGTATCGCAGAAGCTTGATCAATATCGAGGAACATATGAAATGATAAAATCTATGGCACAGAAAATACTCGCATCTAAGCAACATGCTTCATTAAACATTTCTCTTGGAAGAAGCATTACTGATATTTTAAGCTCAAGAAACGTACTTATTGGGTTATGGCAGTCAATGAAAATCGAGTTTGATTTGTCATATAAATCAAGCTTATCTGAAGATTTAACAAATCTTAGCCAGCAAATGGGAGGAAGTGAAGGAGCTAGGGAAAAGTTACGAGTTCTTGGAGCATATGAAGGCATGACAATTAACTTGAACTTCTGCGATATCTCACAGATCCCACAAATAATCAAAGACTCTTTGAAAACCCAGATAAATTTTGATACCCCAAGAACAATGCTTAACCGTGCCTTCTCAAATGTGATGCCAACACTAATTCAATGCTTAGAAGGAGAAGTTACATTTATGATTGGAACAGCTGATGCAATTGGAGAACTTAAAATTAGACTGCCTGGATTTTCTGAGTTTTTAAGCTTAAATAACTAGTGAATTATTGCTGATCAAGCAAACAGATAAAAATTTAAAATTTAAAATCAACTAAATTATAGATGGAAATTTAACTTCAATTTATCTGGTGAAATCATTTTAAATATTTACTACATAATCTTGCTGTGCAAGAATTTTTGAACATAATCATGCCAATTATTAAATGGGATATGCTCTTCGAAAACTTTAGAAAACAGCGAGTCAAATGGGATTTGACCAATAATGTCACGCTTTTCACTATTTATCTTAGCAGCTTCACATGTCTAATTATTCAGTACCAATATAAAAAATTGCTTTATAGGATCTTGAGTGAAAATCTTGCGATTTTGTCGATGAGTTTTTTTAAATTTCTTTTTCGGTGACGAGTTTTGCACTTCTGGAGATTTTATTGTTTTTAAGATGTCTAACTCTAGTAATTCGGATTTATGGTCAGGCGATGCAAATGTCTGGGAAAATTTGGCTTTATTATCATGATTTAAAGGAATTTGCTTATCATTTGACGATTTTTGAGTTTTAACTGATGCATTTTCTATTTGGAAAATATCGATTTTAGCTTCATTCGTATGCCATTGATCTTTTAATAAATATTTACTCTGAATTTCTATGTTATCTTTAGCTGTAGCAGCAGTTTCCATTGATAAATGGTTTGGATCTATTTTTAACTCTGACTGAGATTCCATTGTAAAAAAATCCTTTTCAGATGTTGCTAATGTTTCTAAAATCACTTTTTTAGTGTTGTGAGGTTTAATACAGATGCTTTCAAACTGAGTATGAATTGCCAAAGGAGCTTCTGATATGGGAAAAATTTTTATTACAGAAGTGTCTTCCAAAGATAGTTTTTGAGTATAAGTTGGGCAAGAAAATATCTGATTTTGATTTGTTACCATCAATAACGGGCGTTTAATTTCATTGATATTTTTTGATAATTTTTCATTTAATTCTACAGTTAGAATTTCTGCTTTTTCAATTGAAAGATTTTCCTTACGCTTATCAATTAAAGAATGATTGAGAACTTCGCTTACTTCCAAAGTTATGGGGGTTTGATGCAAATCTTTCAAAGATTCTTTTTCGGATTTTTCTGTTCATTCAATTGCAATTTTTTCATTTTGTATCGAAACTTTATTTAAATAGTTATCTACTGATAGAAATCCTTGATATTTTATGATTGGAAGTGCCTCAATGATAAGATTTTCCTTGATTTTACCTTTTATCCATATTTCTGATAAATTTTCGATTGAGAAAGGATTATTTTTCGTTTTTAATTCTTTTGAATTTTCATTTGAATAGCTATTTTCAATAAATATTGTTTGATTATTGCCGATTGAAAGCAGAGGCTTTGGAATTTCTGCAATTTTAATTGCAGGGACTGTTTCAATTGAAAAACATTCATTTTTATATCTTTCAATAGAAAAATTTAATATAGTTTCAACTGAAAGTATCTCTTGATGTCTGTTTTCAACAAATATTGTTTGAATTTTTTCAATAAACAATTCTTTTTTAATTTCCTTCACCTGGATACTTGGCAAAGTTTGCACTTGAAGTTCAGTTAATTCTTTTGCTACAAAAATTTTGTGATCTTGCTTATCTATACTTAATCTTGAGTAATTTTTATATGGCAAAATCTTTATATTATTGATTTTCTCTGTTATAAGCTCAACAAACCTTAATTTTGATTCTTTCTTTTTTAATCCAATATCAAAAATTTTAACTATCTCACTTTTTCTTTTAGCTTTTCCTTTGATGCTAATAGATGGCAAAACCTCGTCACCCAAAATTGCTTTTTCTCTAACAGAGTCTACAAAACTTTGAAATTGTCCATATTTCGATGTCGGTGAGCTGAGTACATAAAATTGTTTTTCATCAAGAGGCTCTTCGCTTTCAAATACCTCTCCTAGATTTTCTGTATCAATTGTCATTGTTCTTCTCCAATCCTGCATTTTCTTTTGCCTTAAACTACTCAGAGAATCTTGATCATTCGTGATCTTTGCATCGTGCTCATGACTAACTATTGGAGCTTCTATTTCATCCTCACCATGATTGCTATACCCTGCTTCTGAGGCAAAGGTAGCTCTCATTTTATCCTTTTCATGCAATTTTCGGAGATTTTCAATCAAAATTCTTTGATGAATAATTTCGTTTTTATAAATTTCAGTCTGATCTTTTAACTCTGAATTTTCACCCTGAAGACTCTCAATTTCCTGATTAGCATCATCGAATTCTTTTCTTATAGATCCAATTTGAGACTTCAACCTCTCTGAATTATTTTTTTCAATTTTTAGTGAATTTTCTAAATCTTTAATCTGAAAAGTAAGCTCTTCTGCATCTTCTATTTGTTTTTTCAGCTCCAACTGAAGCGCATTTATCTGTTCCTGTTTTAAATCTGGTGGCAGTCGTTTTACTTCTTGACTTGCGGCCCTTGATCTGGTTCCTTGTTCTTTTAAAGAAATTTCTTTTTTAAGCATCATAATATCTCTTTTTAGCTGCTTATTCTCAATGACCATATCTTTAAATCCTTGCTCAACATCATTTAAATCATGAGACAGGCTCTCAATTCTTTTTTCTTTGATTATAAATTCGTTTAATTGATCTTGGATTTGGCCTTTCATTTGTTCAGTCCGGGACTTTAAGGCCTCATTTTTATATGAAACTTTTTGCAGTTTTTGGTTAGTTTTTTCATAGAGTTGATGAATTTTGAAAGCGACACTTATACATTCTTTAGCCTTTTTGTAGGCGTCTGAAACTTCAGTCATAAGTTCTTCAACGATTTCTTCAGGGTCTGAAATAGATGATCTTTGGGAAATTGTGGCTCGGCTAAAGTAAGAGTTAAATTTTTCAAGATGCCTTATTAGTCCAGGAATTTCGGCTTCGTTTAGTTTAGCTAAAGAACTCGACATTTTGGGCGAAAAAATATATGCATTTTTAATTAAAAATCGTCTTTGATGATAAAATCAAATTAATTAAAAAATAAAATAAATTTTTTGCAAGAGAAATGCTGGCTAAGCTTATTTAATAGCTATAAGGAGCCTTACATATATTTTCTTTGAACTTTAAAATTTAAATAATATTGATAAAGCAAAAGTGAACTAAATTTCAAGCTAAAGCTGTTGCTATATGAAATTTATTTAAATAATTTATTAATCATTTTCTGGCTTCAAAATAAAATCTTTTAGTGTGAGTAAACATTATTTCAATATTTATTAATGTTCAATAAGTATATCTATATAATTATGGAGTGTCTATGTATATATCATAAATTTTTGAGCTTATGAATGAATTAGATTATTCAAAACACTCAAATTTTAAAAATCAATAATTCCCATCAAATTTCATTAAAACTATTTATAAGATACTAAATAAAAGAAGCGAATTATATAGAAATTCTTTTAAAAATATAATTTCATAAAAAAGAATAAAATGCTTAATGTTATTAAGTTCTCCTTGGCCTGACTAAGAACTTAGAATCAGTTTTTCTTGAAGAATATTGCTTAAAAGCATCTTTAACCCCATCTAATCCCACTTCAGAGTGATAATCAGTCTTCAATATGTCTCCGATTAAATCCTGCACTTCATAACCAACTTGAACCTTTCTCTCACTTGAAGTAGTCTTTAGCCAAGTTGCCAACCAAAGTCCTTTAACTGTTTTATCACCTCCAATTAAAGACATAGGACTAGCCTGAGCTGGCTCTCCTGAAAGTCCACCATAAATATGCACAACTCCTTCTTCAACTAACAAATCCAGCATATCTTGTGTGGCACTTCCAGCAATTGCATCAAATCCAATTTTAGTTTTAAGCTGGCTAGTTATGGTTTTTGCAGAATCTTTCCAACCGTCTTCAGAAGTATTGAATATATGCTCAGCTCCTATAGAAGTCAATATATCAACCTGTTCTTGTCTTCTCACCAAATTAATAGTTGTAATGTTATGTATCTTGAGCCATCTGATCAGCATTTTCCCCAAGGCTGATGCTGCAGCATTAATGACTACTGAAGTATGGTTTCCTTCTTTTAACTTTTCTATCATATATGCAACAGTCATTGGATTCACTATCAAGCTTGCTCCTTGCTCAAAAGAGGTTGAATCTCTCAAAGGAAAAACAGTAAATGCAGAAGCAATGGAATACTCAGAGTAAGTTCCTTGAGAGTCAGCTAAAAAGGCAACTCTTTTACCGATAAGAGACTGAGCATATGCGTTGTTACCACTTTTTACTACTGTGCCACTGCCTTCGCCTCCTAGGGTATAAGGAAGAGACTTTCTCATATATAGGCCTGATGCTCTCATTAGATCGCTGACGTTGATTGGAGCACATTCCACTCGAATCAAGACTTGAGTATCCTGAAGCTCAGGAATTGGAATCTGTTCAACAACGATTGAGTCCCAATCGGCGTATGAATAAATTCTTGCACTTGGTATTAATTGAGCTTCCATATTATATTCTCCAAAGAAATTAATGATAAAATCAATGTTTCTCAAATCCATTTATCATGATAATTAATAAGTAATCTCTTGGCCAAATACTTAAAGCTATTTGCGAATTATAAATAGAGCTTCTGAATAACCATAAAGATAAACAATAACTACTTCTTTGTTATTAAGTACTTGATTGCTTTAGTTAAAATTTTTTCAAAACAGCATTTGACAATTTCACCAATCTTATTGTGAATTTTAATTCTCTGATTTATAAAAATTTAATTTTCAAATTAAGGCGGATAGAGTTTATTTCTGACGACATCATATATTAATGCAAATATTCTATTTCATGATATGATGGCCCATAAATTTAAAAGAAAAGCAAATTATCTTGCTTGAGAATCCATTTTTTGCAATTTAATTTAATTTTTGATTTAATTAAGCCCTGTGGGGTCTTATTAAGAATTTGGAATCAGTCTTTTTAGCAGCGTATTGCTTAAAAGCATCTTTAACACCGTCTAATCCAACTTCAGAGTGATAATCAGTCTTCAATACGTCTCCAATTAAATCTTGAATCTCATATCCAACTTCAACCTTTCTTTCATTCGACAGTACCTTTAACCAATTAATCAGCCAAAGTCCTCTTACAGTTTTATCGCCTCCAATCAAGGACATAGGATTAGCATAGGCAGGCTGACCTGAAAGGCCACCATAAACATATACGACTCCTTCTTCTACCAATAAGTCAAGCATGTCTTGAGTTGCGCTTCCTGCTATGGCATCAAAGCCAATTTTAGTTCCAAGTTGAGTGGTTACTGCTTTTACAGTGTCTTTCCATCCATCAACTGAAGTGTCAAATACATGTTCAGCTCCTATAGAAGTTAATATATCGACCTGCTCTTGTCTTCTTACTAAATTTACAGTTGTTATATTTAGTAACTTGCACCACCTGATGAGCATTTTTCCCAAAGCTGATGCTGCGGCGTCAATGACAACTGAAGTATGATTCCCTTCTCTAAGTTTTTCAACCATATAAGCGACAGTCATAGGGTTTATTATCAAGCTTGCTCCTTGTTCAAAGGTGACTGAGTCTTTCAAAGGAAAAACTGAAAAGGCAGAAGCAGTGGCATAATCTGCATAAGTACCTGAGTCACCTATGAAGGAAACTCTTTTTCCAACAAGAGATTGAGCATATGCATTGCTACCACTTTTTACTATTGTGCCACTACCTTCGTTTCCAAGAGTAAAAGGAAGATCTTTCCTTTGATAGCCTCCAAAAGCTTGCGCGAGATCACTAACGTTGATTGGAGCGCTATCAACTCTGATTAAGACTTGAGTATCCTGAAGCTCAGGAATTGGGGTTTGCTCAATAACTATTGAGTCCAAATCTCCATATGTATGAAGTCTTGCACTTGTTGCTGATTCGGCTGCCATTTTATTATCTCCAACCTTTTTACGAATAAAAATATCATTGAACTGATGACATGGTATATTTATTGCTTTATCAAAATAGAGAATAAAGAAAGAAGCAGGCCTTGGAGCACATAAAAATTGCTGCCATTGAACACCAAAAATCATATAGAGAATCAAGGATGAAAAATAAATTTTTATTTAATCATACACTGAAAACTAATCGTGACACATACTTAAGTATATATTCATGAACTTTGATATTATATTCAATAATATACTTGAATATAGGAAATTAAAATATCAATTTTTATTTTAAAATTTCATCACACAACAGTTTTGTGTTTTTTTTTGTTAATTTGGGTAATTCAGATCTTATAATCCCCATTAAGTTTAATATATTGTATAATAGAATTAAATACTAAATTTTAGATTATTTTAAAGTTTATCAAAGATAGAGTTTTAACATTATAGGCAATTAATTAAAATCATAATTACTTTACTTAAAACATGACAGCAAATAATAGATGCTTAAGTAATGCAAAGCTTGAACTATAAACTTTAAAATTTTTAAAATAGAAATTATGATAAAATGGAAGATTTAATAGACCTTGGTCCTAATGAGAATATTTTACTTGATGATCCCAATGATGAAAAATGCACAATCACAGTTGAGTACGAAGGAAAACAAACCATAGTGTCCTGATACAACGGTCTTGGTGTCGAAGATGTGAAAGAAGCCATTATTTGTGCTTGCGACTGCATAATCGACTCAGGATTTTCACTTGTAAACTCAGATGGGTTTTTTGTGGATTTTTCTCAAGTTAAATCAGGTGAGAAATATATTATTAAGCCAGGTGAAGAAATAAAAGGATATGAAAAAGCTTTAGGAGACAGATGAAGAAGGATTAATTTAGATATCGAGCCTTTACAGCATGCAGAAAGCATGAGAGCAATAGAAATTATGCAAAATGGAGCGAATTTATTAAAGCATACAGGAAGATCAATGCCACATATAAGAATGTTCCAGCTAACATCTGATT
>CATKHM010000264.1:5238-24562 GCA_949751825.1 Blepharisma undulans
TATGTCACCTGTCATATAGATCTTGCTCATTACTACTGGTAGGAGTGGGAGCAGGGTGTGGAGATGATCGAATCTTAAAAACGCAAGGGTGACTGTGCTCAGAATGAGTTGATACCAGCTGATTAATATTTACTCGCTTTTTGGTTTTTGATGTTTTTCCATTTTCACAAAGAATCTTGCCTTGTCCTACTGAAACTTCTTTACAGTCTATCAATACTCATTTCTGCTGCCTACAAAGAATAAAATCCAAAATAATCCCATTTACCTCTTCTTCTTTGTATATGTTTGAGTTTAAAAATAAAATCACTTGATCTATTTGCATTTCTAAATCAGATCCTTTGTTGGAGTCTTCCAAAACTAGTATGTTTTCAGGTAATTTTGGGTTTACAATTAAATTATTTTTATCGTGCAAATGAAAGTCTTTGGGCGAGTGTCTTTCTTCTTTGATTTTAGTCGTTAATAATTTAACAGATCTATTTTTTTCTCTTCTTAGAGTTTTGGACGACGCAGTCACTTTAAATGGATTATTGATCGATTTCGATGTCTGATGCAGCATATCTATATATTTAAAATCTCCTAATAAACTCAAACTTTTCTTCCTTTGATACATCCTGGGGGTGGTTGGAACCTTTTTTGGGCTTTCACTCATATTATTGGCAATATGAATCCTATTTATTATTGTGAAATATTTCGTTTTCATCCCTGCCCTCCACATAACTCTTATTATAGACCTAGGATTTGATTGGCACTCTACAAAATTCTGCATCATTGCTGTCGAATCTTTCGCAGAATTCCAGAAATTTTCTGCGTTCTCTTTTGAGTTAAGCATAATGCTATCTTTATTAGGAGATTTGTAGAGATACCCTCTCCCTTCACAATTTTTAGTTTTGTGCTTGAAAATAAAGAAATCATTGTCTTTGCATTGCCGAGAGCAAAGAATTCCATTATTTTTTGTCCTCAATAAGCAAGTAACTGGCATCTCTTCGGATTTTATTAATGTTGTAGGTAAATTTATGTTGAATTCTCCTGAATTTGCATATAAAGCAAAGAGAGTAAAAATATTGATGGGCATGCCATTTGTCAGCTTTGGGAGAATATTGAAATTTCTGATTGCGTGGTCGCATGGATTTTGATGAATATTTGTGGAGCTTCTCAGTGAGTTTCTGCTGATTGATGCTGTTGTGGACTCTGAGTGGATTTTAAGCTCTTCCATCTAGAATTGGTGAGAAAATATTTTTGTATCTAAAAACATGGCTATAATACCTAATAAACCAATTCAGTAATTAAGAAAAACCGTGTATTTTTTTTATATTTATAGCTATTTTAGAAGTATAGATTATATACAACACCTAAATAATCGATAAAAAACATTTGCACCAACTTATATAGAAATTTTTCAGTGAAATTTTGACAACAATCGCAAGCAACACTCTTTAGGCAAAGAAAAACCAATTAAAGTATAATTATAAGCTATTTATTTGTTTATCAGTAAACTCTTACTTTTAAAATTATTTATAACTATTTAAAGTACTGTATGCCTACAAATTAAACATTTCATTGATTTGATTTGAGACATAATCACAAGTTTATCTCTTTCCTCCACCTCAAACTCATCAAGAGTATCTTCAAAAATTTTCACATAAAGCAAAAAATTATTTTCGCTTATCCCCAGTGAAGTATGAGAAGACCTTACATTTCTCCTAAACTCAAGTGTGGCACATCCATTGAAAATTTTAAACATCCCTTCTACTATCATTTTCATGTTCGGGCACTTAAAATAGCTTTTCAATGACTCATAAGTCAGCACTTTTTTATATAAAGACGCTATAAAGCGATTTCAAAATTCATCTCCACCGTATTTTCCAACAATATTGTGGCTTTTTACCTTTAAAAGCTCTGTGTTCATTTTCATTTCGTCCAGATGGTTGATGCCATCTGATATAAGCTTTCGGGTGTGGTCAAGAATTTTGTCGTTAAAGACTGCGTTTGTAGTAGATTCCTGCTTGGTGATAGATGGAGTTTCTATTATAGCTAAAACAGGATCTGGTTTTGGTTGAGAAGAATTGAATGAGTAGTTTTCAAGTTGATGCCTGGCTTGATAAGCTTTGATACTTTGTTCTTTTATATTGACTTCTTTTAGGTAACTCATAGGATTGAGGCTTGCTATTTGTTCTAATTTTTCATTGACTTTGCTGCATCTTTCAAATAACTCTTTTTCTGAACAGTTTATTTTGGCTTGAGTAGGCTTGCTTCTGGTTGTTCGAATTCGAAATGGCAGCTTAGTTTTGTCATCAACGACAGAATGACGCTTTTCTTGCTCTATAGAATCAATTTCTGAGCTCATAGGAGATTCTGGCTTGCTCTCATATAGTTTAAGAGTAACAGAAGACTTGCTTCTGCGTTTCTGTGGTGATTTTGCATCAAATTTTGATGTATCAGAAATTTCTGTAGGCAATTTGCTATTTAAACTAATTTCTTTACAATTGAGAAAAACTCATTTGTTTTCCTTATCACATAAAAATTCAAAAATAGCTCCTTTCAGCTCTTCTTCTTTGAAAACATGTGCATTTAAAAAATATACGATTTCGTTTATCATTAGTTCTATTTCAGTGACTTTATTTTTGCTTTCTATAACAACGAATCCTTCTGGATCATTTATATTTATGATTTGTTTTTTCCTTTTATTCATAATTGCTGATGGATCTTCAGATCTTGGTATTTTTGGTAATAAATTTGATTCATCTAAATTTGTTTCTGATGGAACTTTGGGTCTTTCTTTTAAGTTGGATTTGGACAGAGGGTTCACTTTAAAAGGATTATTTATGGATTTCGACGTCTTAAAAATCATATCTGTGTACCTGAAATCAATAGACTGTGACGAATTTTTCTTTCTTTTAAATGATGATGCTGGACAAGTAACTCTTTTTTGGGTATCTCTTAATTTGATTGTGGGTTTGTCATTGCTGATTATATTAAAATACTTTGTTGTCATCCCTAGCCTCCATAAGACTCTTGTTATGGAAACTGGAGTTGAAATGCATTCTACATGGCACTGCATCATTCCTGATAAATCTTTGGAAGAGTTCCAAAAATCCTCTGCAGTGGTTTTGGATTGAAAAACTAGGCTTTCTCTGAACAAGGATTTGTATAAGTAAATGTGTGCTTCTGGGTTTTTATTTTTGTGACTGAAAATAAAAAACTCATTATGGCTGCATGATCTGCAGTGAAGCGTCCCATTGCTTTTGGTTCTGAGTAAACAGGGGTTTGGGAGGTCTTCAGACTTGACGAGGGTTGTGGGGATATTTACATTGAAATTTCCGGAGTTGGAGTAGAGGGCAAAGAAGTTATAAATATTGATAGGTTTTCCATTAAATAGTTTTGGGAGGGATTTGAGTGGTTTTTTAGGGGTTTTAGAAGATTTTTGGTATATATGAATTTGCATAGGTTTATGCAGATTGTGATCTGGGCTAATTTTGAATTCTTCTTCCATCAAGCTTTCAGTATAATTATTTCTATGTCACGAAAGATGGCTCTGATTAAAAACCTTAATAAAATTTAAATAGATGAGCAATGTTTGCTATCAAAAAATACTATAGAAAAAAAATCAGCATAAATCTAATTGGCTTATCCTTAAAAATATATATGATACCTATCAGTATTCTGTAATTATTTGGGTTAGTTATTTACAAAAAAAATGAAGATTTATATTAGAGCCTTCTCAAAATCTTTTTAGAAATAGTTTATACGGTTATGGATTTACTTTTTGGTTTTAATAATTGAACAGAGGTTTTTTACAAGCCCTATGCAAATAAATTTTATGATGTTTTAGATTGTAAAATTTAAATCATTTCCTATGTTTATTATTTATTTTATTAGATAGCATATATGGTGATGTTAATGCTTTACTTCATAAAGATTCATATGCTAAAAAACACTTTATCGAATTATAACCTTCTTTATTTTCTATATAATTATCTCAATATTTAATGGTTAAATTTCATAGTAACTTCTAATTATCAAAATATTATTTGAATTTATTTAAAGTTTAAATATCAGCCATTTTAATAAGTTTTCTGATTAAAATGGGGTGCTGCCATGGGATGTCCCTTGATAAAAGCGAGCTTTTAATGAACAACAGCACAGACACAATATGCGAGAATGCTGCAAAAGCATTAGCTTTCAGCTCAACTGAAACAAAATCAAAAATTAATAGTAGTATAGATTGAATTTCAAACCCATATCATAACTTAAGGTTCTCTACTTTTTCAAATCAATCAAGGGTTTCTGACGCATTAAATATTGAAATAATTGATTTACCACTGCCCAGAGAATCAAGCTTAGGTGCTAGTTATGCCCAATCTGAGAATAAAAATTATTATGTGTCATAATATAAAAATAATTGCTACAAATACTATATTGATAATTATGCATATAATTGAATTTTTAATAAAAATTTACAATAAATATATTTAATATAGCCAAATAAGGCTTAAGAAGCTCCTTGTTTGCATATCAAAGCTTTTAGTGACTTGATTTGTGCCATCATAATACTTTTATCATGTTCGTTTACTTGAAATTCTATAAGTGTTTTTTCATAAATATCACTAAAATTGCTGAACTCTTTATCTGAAAGCCCCAGAGATTGATGAGCTGCTCTTACTCTCCTTCTGAACCCAGGACTAATTGTCCCATTAAACAAGTTAAACATCCCAGTCACAATCATTGTGAAGTTTTCTAGTTTTGTGCCTTTAAAATATTTGCATAAATACCCATTATCCAAAATTTTATTATAAAGTGAAAATATAAATTGATCCCAAAATTGTTTTCCACCATATTTCTCTACCAAATTTTCATTTTTCACTTTTGCTGCTTGTGTATTCAGATTCATTTCATCTAAATTATCAACCACATTATTAATATGGTTTTTTGCGTAAGTATCAACTATTGAAGAAAATGATGGATTTTTCGCTTTTGCGGAATCAATTTCAAGAACAGGCTTATTTATAAGAGGGTTTTTGCATCTTGACAAATTAAATGGGCATGATAAAGGGCTGGTATCTATTGCAAAGAATGGACATTTTTGGGTTTCTGAATTGAATTTCACTTTATTAAAAGTTTTATCCTGTTTTTCATTTAATTTCACACTTCGATCTGTATACTCTGGTATTTCGTCTAAAGGGATAAGCTTGGGATTTGATTTATTCCTGTACAATCCGGTCAATGGGCTTTTAGAATCTTCAATCTTTTTGCTTGGAATTTGATCTGAGGCTTCATTTGCAGAATCTTCTGCTTTTAAGTTGCTTAGGTCACTTGATAGAGTTCTCTGTTTTCTTAGACATGGCTTTTTCGGCTCAGGGGTCTTTAGAGTTTCAAATCTGCCAAAATTTGTATTCAACCCATTTGAAAACTCTTTACATTTGAGTAAAAACCATTTTTTGTCTCTGTTTTGAATAAAATCAAGGACAATTCCCTTGATATTATCCTCTTTAAAAGGGCATTTATTTAAAAATTCAATTATCTTAGCAGTCATTGCATTGATTTCAGTAAATTGCCCTTTAGTTTCCACAACAAAGCATTTTTCGATTTTTTTTGAATTCACTAAAAAATCATTGCTGCTGTCTTTATTTGTCTGTCCCAGAAATTTATTTTTTGTTTCTTTGGCAGGATTAATACTAGCATAAAATTCTTCAGGACTGGCATAAGAAAATGACTGCGATCTTTTTTTGATTTTTGGTATTAACACTGGCTCCTTTTCAATTTTTACCTTGAAAGGATTGTTTATAGACTGAGAGGTTTTGTTGAGTAATGTTCTATAATCAAAAGTAGAAAATCTTCTCTTTTGAGTATACCCATTGTCAGCGCCTGCAGCCTTAGGCTCAGTTTTAGCTGCTCTTTTTATTTTTTTATGATTAATAATAGAAAAATATTTTGTTTTTGTCCCATCTACCCATAAGACTCTGATAATTGAAGGAGGATTTGACAAACTTTGTATACAATGCTGCATTTTTGCAGGCTCTTTTGAAGAATTTCAAACAGCTTTTGCGGACTCATTTGAGTACATAAGCTCTCCTTCTTTATTCAAAACTTTAAAGACATAAATTGGGGTATTTTCGCCATCTTCTGAAAATCTTTCATTTTCTATATTAAAATATTCTTCCTCATTGCAAGGTCTGGCAATGACTTTTCCATTTTTGATAGTCTGGACTAAAAATGGAACCGGCAGGCTCTCATTTCTGACAATTGTAGGAGGAATGTTAATATTAAGAGTGCCCAGATCTGAATATTTTATAAATGTATCGAAAATATCTAGTTTTCGTTGATTTGAGTTATTTGGCAGTAGACTATTGAATTTTTTTGTATTATTAATTTTTAAGTACTCAGAATTGTTTCTGGGGCCTTTGAATTGAGATTCCTTTATCAAAGAAATGATATCTTCTCTGGTATTTTTGATTTCTTCATGTGCTAAGGCATTTTGATGAAGAGAATTCAATTTTGCAAGTTTTGCTGGCAAATCCATTATTATATTATGAGGTAAAAAGATAAAAAAGTGTTTTATGTATATTGATTCAGTTTTAAAATTTTTTTTGTTAAATATTAAACGCTGAAAATTCAAGAATTATTTTTCCCTTAAAATAATTAGTCAGATTTTCTATTTTTTAAATTAATAAATTTTATAATTCTTTTTTTTATTTATAGGATTTTCTTTATTTAAGGCTTTATATCAGAATATATATTTAGAAAACAGATTTTACTATGATACAATAATAAAAGGTTTTTCCTGAAGAAATTAAAATAGGCTTTCAAGTAGTGGTTATAAGTTTTATAAAATCAAGAAGTGCAGCTGAAATATTTTCATACAAACTCCAAAGAACAATTATTTAAAAAAATGCCTAGCTTAAGAATTTTATTATCAAAATATGATATAATTACAAGAACCTATTGTAGAGCTTAAAAGCTATATTTAAATTAGCACATCGATTTTTCTTTCTTCTTGTTCTGTTGTTTTTTGGCAAATATTAGCTCTATT
Source organism: Blepharisma undulans (assembly GCA_949751825.1). Taxonomy (NCBI): domain Eukaryota; phylum Ciliophora; class Heterotrichea; order Heterotrichida; family Blepharismidae; genus Blepharisma; species Blepharisma undulans. Next base: position 12,266 of record CATKHM010000264.1, read on the forward strand.
ATATCAGCCTCAATTATTTATCTAAAATTATCATACAACTAGGTTTATATTGTAATTTTCTTTATTAATTGTAAGTTAAGGATACATTTCAATTCTATTTAAATTTTATTTTATCATAAATTCTTTTCTTCAAAATAATATTTAGTTGTCCATATATCTTGTATCTGAACTCAGGTAAGACTTAAAAATGTCATATAGCATACAAAAATGCCACCGGAAACTATTAAAGGATGGCCTTATTAAGAAATATTCTTTCTGAACTCAAGGTTTATAGTGCATTAAATTTCAACTAACTTATAATTATCTAATATATCCTGATGGAATGAAAAATATCATAAAATATGTTCAGTACTTTTCATTAAAGAGACTCTTAATCAACCATAATTAAAAATTATTTTAAAATTTTAATCTTTTATAAAAATTATTTAGAAATACAATTTATAAAGAATGATTTCTAATTTAAATGATTTGTTATAATTTGAATTTGAATAAAATAATATAATAAATCTATTTAAACACAACAAACAAATTTAAGAATTTCCTTGCTTGCATATTAAAGTTTTCAGCGACTTGATTTGGGCTATCATAATATTTTTATCAAATTCACTTATTTTGAACTCTACCAGTGTCTTTTCATAAATATCACTGAAGCTGTTAAACTCTTTTTCAGATAGTCCCAAATTATGATGAGCAGCTCTCAATCTTCTTCTGAACTTTGGATTAATCGTCCCATTAAACAAGTTAAACATCCCAGTCACAATCATTTTAAAGCCATCAAGTTTTGCATCTTTAAAATATTTGCAGAGTAATTCACTTTCAAGGACTTTGTTTCAAAGAAAGTATATAAATTGTTCCCAAAATTCACTGCCACCATACTTCTCAACTAAATTTTCATGTTGAATTTTGGCTACTTGAGTGAATTGATTTATTTCGTCTAAATTTTCAGATGTAATTTTGATATGTTTTTTGGCATAGGCATCAACCATTGAGGAAAATGAGGGATTTTTCGCAGAATTATCAACATTGATTATGGGCTTATTTATAAAAGGATTTTTGGTTCTTGATAAATTTAATGGGCATGACATAGGACTAGAGCCTGCTGAAAGGGCTTTGCACTTTTCAGTTTCGACATAAAGGTAATTTGGGTTTATTTCGCATTCTTTACTGATGCTTTTATCTGGCCATTCATTTGCATTGGGGGATTTATCAAAAATCTCTTTTTCAGGTATTTCAGCCAAAGGAATTGTCAAAGGAATAGGCTTAAGATTTGGTTTATTTCGATATAATCCAGAAACCATAGAACTCTTGGATTTTAAATCTGCTTTATTGGGAGTCTTTAATGGGAAATCTTCTATTTTGAAGTTGCTTATATCGCTTGACATAGATCTCTGTTTTTTAAAATGCTCTCTTTTTGCTTCGGCATTTTTACAATTTTCATATCGTCTTAAATTTGTGTCTGATTCACTTGAAAACTCCTTGCATTTGAGTAAAAATCATTTTTTATCTATACTTTGTATAAAATCAAGTACAATTCCTTTAACATTATCATCTTTAAACGGATACTTATTTAAAAATTCAATAATTTTCGATGTCATAGCATTGATTTCAGGGAATTGTCCTTTACTTTCAACAACAAAACAGTTTTCAGCTTTTTTTGGATCTACCACATAATCATTGCTGTTGTCTTCGCTTAGTATTGAAAATAAATTTTTGGTAGAATTATTACTATTATAAAATTCTTCAGGCGAATTATAGCAGAACGAGTGAGACCTTTCTCTTGGTTTTTGAATTGAGACAGGCTCTTTTTCATTTTTCAGCTTGAAAGGATTGCTTATAGATTGGGATGTTTGCTTAAGCAATACTCTATAATCAAAAGTAGAGAATCTTCTCTTTTGAATATATCCAGAATCTGCAACTGCTATTTTGGATTCTATTTTTGTGCTTCGTTTTATTTTTTTATGGTTAATAATAGAAAAATATTTTGTTTTAGCTCCATCTACCCACAATACCCTTATAATTGAAGGAGGGTTCGACAAATTTTGTATGAAATGTTGCATTTTTGCAGGCTCTTTTGACGAATTTCAAGTAGTTTTTGCAGACTCATTTGAGTGCATAAGCTCTCCTTCTTTATTCAAAACTTTATAAACATAGAGTGGAGCATTTTCTCCGTCACCTAAAAGTTTTTCATTTTCTATATTGAAATACTCTTCCTCATGGCAAGGTCTTGCAGATACTTTTCCATTTTTAAGCGACTTGACTAAAAATGCCACAGGCAACTTTTCATTTCTAACAATAGTATCAGGGATATTAATGCTAAGACTACCAATGTCTGAATATTTTATTATAGTTCAGAAAATATCTAATTTTCTTTTGTCAGTTTTATTTGGCAATAAGCTATTGAATTTTTTAGTGTTTTTTCTTTCTAAAAGTTCAGAATTCATCTTAAGACCTTTAAAAAGGCCTTTTGTTGATGACTCTTTTATCAAAGAAATTATATCTTCTCTGGTATTTTTAATTTCTTCTTGCTCAAGGGTTTTCTGACGAATAAAATTCAGTTTTTCAAGCCTACTTGGTAAATCCATTATTTTTATCAAAAATTAAGGAAAGTAAAAAAAATTTCTTACAAAGATCTGATTACTGTATAAATTATAAATATTTTCAATAATTGTCTAATAATAAAGAATAAATTCTATTTTATTTTATTAGCTTTTCGGATTTTCTATATTTGTTGTCGTTTTTGTTATGCAGAATTTAAAATTTGGGATTGAGAAGGGCTATTTACATTCTTTTGTGGATTCATTTCTAAAAGTAGCCATTATTTTAAAATATTGTTAAGCTTTCCAGAAAGCTTATTTTATAAAAATGGTATTCCATCATGCGAAAAAACCTTCCATTTTAATTTCGATAAAGAGAATTATTTTGATTAATTAGCAACCAGAAAATAATTTTATTATACAGTATTAAATACAGCCAAAAAAACTAAATAACTGCTTGTTTGCATATCAGTGTTTTTAGCGACTTGACTTGTGCCATCATAATGTTTTTATCATACTCACTTATTTGAAATTCTATCAAAGTCTTTTCATAAATCTCACCGAAACTGCTGAACTCTTTTTCAGACAATCCCAAAGGTTGATGAGTAGCTCTCAATCTTCTTCTAAATTGGGGGCTGATTGTGCCATTGAACAAGTTATACATACCATTTACAATAATTTCAAAACATTCAAGCTTTGCGCCTTTGAAATATTTGCTGAGAAATTGATTTTCAAGGATTTTATTACAAAGCGAAAATATGAATTGATCCCAAAATTGGCTGCCTCCATATTTTTCTATTAAATTCTCATTTTTAACTTTTGCCACTTGTGTATAGAGATTGATGTCATCCAAATTATCAGAAATCGCTTTTAAATGATTTTTTGCATAAGTGTCTATTGAAGAAAATGATGGATTTATTGTGAAAGAATCGACTATTGAAGTAGATGATAATTTTTTTTCTTTAAAAGATTCATTGCTCTCAAATTGAGAATTTTTTACAAGTGGATTTTTATTTCTTGGTAAATTAAATGAGCCTGACGTAAAGCTGGAGTTTACACCATAGAATGGGCATTTTTTTTCTGTTAAATTTGAATCTACGCTCATGCTGTCTTCTTCATTAAAGACTTGTTCTTTTTTGTCGTTTATTCTAAAGAATCCATTAGAAATTATTTTTCCAGGTATATCAACCAATGGATTAAGTTTAATATTTGATTTGTTCCTGAATATTCCAGGCAAATTCTTTTGAGATTCTGTTAATTTATTGCTCAGGATTTTTGTTGGGGTTTGAAAAACAGACTCATCTGCCTTAAAATCGCACGAACTACTTGACATAGTTTTCTGTTTTTTAAAGCATTCTTTTCTTACTTCAGTCGAATCAAATTTGCTAAAATTTGAGTTTGAACTATTTGAAAACTCTTTACATTTCAATAAAACCCATTTTTTATCTCTATTTTGTATATAGTCAAGAACAATTCCATAAATCTTATCATCTTTGAAATGATGCTCATTTAAAAATTCAATTATTTGAGCAGTCATTGCATTGATTTCAGGATATTGCCCTTTGGCTTCAACAACAAAGCAGTTTTCGACTTTTTTTGAATTTACCAAAAAATCACTGCTATTATCTTTATTTAAAATTTCGAGCAAATTGCTTTTTGGTTCTTTGGGGGGATTAATACTAGCATAAAATTCTTCAGTTGAGCTATAAGAAAATGACTGTGATCTCTCTCTTTGTTTTGTTCTAGCGACAGGTTCTATTTTTTCGGTTTTCACTTTAAAAGGATTATTGATCGATTGGGATGTTTTTTTAAGTAACACTCTGGAGTCAAAAATTGAAAATTTTCTCTTTTGGATATATCCAGACTCTTTATTAGTTGTTGCTTTGTGTGGAATTTTTGCTTCTCTTTTTATTTTTTTATAGTTAATAATGGAGAAATATTTTGTCTTCCCATCAACTCATAAAACTCTTAAAATTGATGGAGGATTTGACAAACATTCTATGAAATGCTGCATTTTTGCAGGTTCTTTTGAAGAGTTTCAGGCAATTTTAGCTGATTCGCTTGAATACATAAGATTTCCTTCTTTATTTACAGATTTATATACATAGATCGGAATATTTTCACCATCTTCAAAAAGTCTTTCAGTTTTTATATGAAAAAATTCTTGCTCATTGCAAGGTCTCACAATGAGTTTCCCATTTTTCATCGTTTGCAACAAAAATGAAACAGGCAAGTTTCCATTTCTAATAATTGTAGTCGGAATATTAACATTTAAGCTGCTTACATCTGAATATTTTATAAATATTTCAAAAATATCTAATTTCTTTTGATCAGAATTTCTTGAAAGTAAGCTATTGAATTTTTTGAATAAATGCTTTCCCAATAACTCAGAATTGAGTTTGAGGCCTTTAAAATGGCCTTTGGTTGAGGATTCTTTTATCAAAGAAATGATATCTTCTCTGGTGTTTTTTAGTTCTTCTTGTGCAATGTGTTTTTGATGAAAAAAGTTTAATTTCTCAAGCCTTGCTGGTAAGTCCATTATTATAAGCAAAACTTAAATAAAAAAAGTTTAAAATCTATGATTAAATTTAAATATATATTGCAAGTGAAAGTTAAGAATAAATCATAAAGCAATTTTATCAACGAATAATTTGCCAAATTTTTCGGTTTTATAATAAATTAATTTTTGTTATTAAAAAGAGCTTGTACTAAGTTTATATGATCGAAAAAGCAAAACTAATTGTAATAAATGCTCCAGATTTCATGAATATTGAATTTTGTAATTTTTGTAATGAATTTCTTGTTACTGTAAAAAACTGTACATCTGAGGAAGCCTAATTTAAAAAATATGGGAATGCTCCAGAAGCTAATACAAATTATCTTCGATGAACAAAAGTTTCCACTTGAATACATAAATGAAGATTGTTTAATTAACCCAAAAGCCAATATTTGCTTTCTTTATCAAAACAAAATCTTTGAACTTTGCTATTGATATGGTTTGCTTCATGTTTTTGAAATAAAAAAAGAAAAATTCTTACTAATAGAATGGATTATACAAGAATTATTTCATGTTTTTAATAGTTAACAATAATATTTATATCCCTCTTGTAACTAAACACTTCAGAGACTTGACTTGAGACATCATAAGCTGCCTATCCACCTCTTCAATCTGAAATTCATACAAAGTACTCTCAAAAATATCAGAATAGCTTTCAAATTCAACATCCGTAATTCCTATATTATGATGTGCAGCCCTTATGCTTCTTCTGAACTCAAGATTTACCATTCCGTTGAAAATAGCAAACATCCCATGCATAATCATCCCAAAAGTCTCTAATTTTGTTTTCTTGAAATATTTAGTCAAAATGTCATTGGCCAAAACCTTATTATAAAGTGACAAAATAAATTGATTTCAAAATTGTTCACCTCCATATTTTTCAGATAAATTTTTGTTTATTTTTGACAATTTTGTTTTAAATTTGGCTTCATCGAGGTTATCTGCAACACTTTTTATGAGTTTTCGGATGCATAAATTGTTTTTGTCACTATTTAAGGAATCTTTAATAAATGAAGAATTTTCGATTTTTAAGGTGCTGGTAAGTGGGCATTCGTAGAGTTCTGATGGAGGAATCGGAGAGAGAAATGGTCTAAAATTGTATCTCATTTTGTAAGCTTGAATGCTTTGCTCTTTGAAATCAACTGCACAGAGACTTGTGGAATGTGTATGATTTACAATGCGGTCAATTTTTTCATTCACTTTGTGTATTCTTTCAATAATGTCTTTTTCATGGATTTCTGGCTTAAAGTGGTCTTTTGATTTAGATCTTATTCTGAATGGCAAATCATAAGCTTTTTCTTTTTCGTCTGATTCAGTTAGGCTTGCTTCTGTTTCTCCTGAGTATCTCATGGATGAATCAAGCTTTCTCCTAGAATTTTCTGGCAAATCACAAGATTTTCTCCTTCTTGAAGATAATGGAGAAGATTTTCTTTCAAACCCCAATTTATCATTCAATGCATAATCTTTACAATCAACTAACACCCAATTTTTCTCTTTATCCTGGATAAAATCAAGTACGATTCCTGCTATTCTGTTTTCTTTAAACACTTTGGCGTGTAAAAAAGTTATTATTTCAGAAACCATCTTTTCAATTTCGGGGAATTTTCCTTTTGTTTCTGTTCCAATTCAACTTTCAGTTTTTTTAGAATTTACAATAAATTCATTTGAAATAAAAGTGTCAGAAAATGTCTGAAGATTTTTATTTGATGGCAAAAAGTTATCTTTGGCAAAAATTTTAGTTTTTACTCCATGAATATCAGTAATATCAGACAGTTCTATATTGTCTGAACAATTAGGTGGTTTATTAGCAATTAATGATTTTGATAATTTCGCAAAGGTATTGGCGCACCGAAAATTTGAATTAGGTCGATATACTTTTCTTGACAAATTTTTAGGGGTAGAATCAGTTGATTCTGAGTTTGTTCTTGCTTGAATCGAACGGTTTATAATAGTAAAAAATTTAAGATTGCAGCCGATTTTTCATAAAACTCGGGTTATAGAAGTTGGATTTGTGAAACTTTGTATATAATATTGCATTTTCGCAGGCTTTCTGACTGATTTTCATATAGCTTGAGCGCTTTCTGTTGAATTTATAGTAATAGTTTCATTATTCTCTACTTTATAGCAGAAAACTGGATTGAAATCATCACTTTTCTTTGCATTTAGCTTGAAAAATTCATTGTCAATGCAGGGTCGAGAAATAATTGCTCCATTTTTTAAAGTTTTCATCAAAAATGGAACCGAGATGTTTTCTATCCGCAGTATTGTTGTTGGAATATTAACAAAAACTTTTATTGCATCTAAATGTTTAGCGAATAAGCCAAAAAGATCCAGTTTTTGGCGTTTCGATATTTTTGGAAGTAGAGTATTAAGCTTCTGATTAAAAACGTCTTGTGCATATTCTTCATTATTCTTGACTTTGCCAAAAATCCCTTGGCCTACTGATTCGTCTAAAATAGCAGTGGTGCTTTCTTTGAAATTTTGAATTTCATCTCTTTCACTGATTTTGTGATGATAATCTTTAAGGTCTTGCAATATAACTGGAATGTCCATGAAATTTTTCTAAACAAAATTCTTTTTTATAATTTTCTTAATAAAATACTGAACATATAAAGGATTAATTTTACCGATAAGCACTAAGCCTTTACAATAAAAAAATTTTAGAAATATGGATTTCTAGAAATAGAAAACTCAAAAAGAGTGTAAGATCATGCTATTAACACAAAAATGCAAATTTCTAAGTATTATTGATGGAGATGTGCTATTAAATTTCTTTATTACTAATATTTAGAACTTTCAGAAAACAATAAAATAATTATTATTCAAATTATAATGTATTCTAATCCCATCGATTTTTGATTTAGCTGGTTATGATAAGTAAGCATTATGTTTTAAATGAAAACTTATTTATAGTAATTTAAATCTATAATTCATCAAATCATAATATAAGTCTGTTGCAACATTTTCTGGAAGAAGTTTTTACATTTTATTGATATTTAGGCCTAACCCACATAAATCTTTTTTTGCGTTCCAAAAAACTGCAAATTATTGATGGAATTAGAAAATAATTATTTAAAATTAAAACGCATTTTAAAGAGTTATTTAAGACACTTTATTATATATAAACTGAAATCAATTATTTATTGCCTTACAATTAAGCACTTCATAGATTTAATTTGGGACATAATAACAGCTTTATCATCCTCCTCAATCAAAAACTCCTCCAACGTTTTTTCAAAAATATCTGAGTACGAATCAAATTCCTGCTCAGTAACAGTTATATTTGTATGAACCGCTCTCACTCTTCTTCTAAATTGCATATTAATATCTGAGTTAAATACCTTGTACATGCTTGTGACTATCATTTCAAAGTTTTCTAATTGAGTGCATTTGAAATGCTTATTTAATACTTTATCTCCCAAAATTTGCCCATATAATGATAAAATAAAATGCTGCCAAAAATCCTCTCCTCCATATTTTCCAACTAAATCTTGTTCTTTTATTTTAGAAATTTTTATTTTTTTGGAAAGTGTGTCAAAGCTGTCAACTGTAGCAGTTAGATGTCGCCTGCTACATCTGTACACTTCATTGTCAAAAGCAGGCTTATTCAAAATTAATGAAGGATTTTGTGTCTGCTCAGGTGAGCTTTGGTCTTGATGAGCTGAATTAGAAAGTGAATTTTTTGCAATATTTAAAGACATTGTGCCTGATTTCAAAAGATTTTTATAAGCTTTGATGCTTTGTTCTTTGAAGTCAAATAAAGGTAATATTTTGGAGGGTTTGTAGTCTGTAAGCTTTGTAGCTTTTTCTACAATTTTGTTATATCTTTCTATGATTGAACTTTCATTTGGACTGCAGTCTTCTGTTGGTTTGGATTTCGACCTGATGTGAAATTTTGGTATATAATCTATCATATTTTCATGCTCATTTTCGTCTATAATTGCACTTTTAGGCGTAAGTAATCTATGCTCCACATTTGTCTCCATAATTGTTTCTGGTTGAAGAGTCAGTTTTTTCGATGGCTCCCTTTTTGAGTGCATTGGGCAAGCTGAATGAACTCTTTCTATTCTCTCAGGAGGGGATGATTCCTTATTCAGCAGCAACTCTTTTACATCCAAAAATACCCAATTCTTCTGTTTATCTTGTATAAAATCCATAACGATCCCTTTAATAGTGCTTTCTTTGAATATATAAGAACTTAAAAAGTTTTTGACCTGCTTAACCATTCTGTCTACTTCTTCAACTGGCCCACGCTTTTCCATTACCCAGCATTTTCCAATCATTTTGGTAGAAATTATATGCTTTTCATTTTCATCTGGAGAAGGCGAATTATCAGCAAGTCTTTTTACATCATTTTTTCTTAAAAAGTCTTGCGATCTTTTTTTGGGTATTTTTTTGTCATCAAAACTCAAATTCAGCTTAAAAGGGTTATTAATAGATGATGAGGTTTTTAATAGATGACTTGTGAAGCGAAATTCAGGAGGGCGAGAAGTAGATTTTGTACGCTTAGGCTGCCTTTTGATTGGGGTTAATTTATTTGTTTTGCTGTAATTAGAATCGTTTCTGCTTACTATGCTGAAATATTTTATTTTTTGGGAAGATTTTCAGAGAACTCTTAATATAGAGGTAGGCTTGGAGGCACATTGGATAAAGCGCTGAAGTCTTTTTGGGCGATTTCTTGATGAAAGTCACGCATCTTCTGCTTTGTGAATGGAATTTATTAAAATTGAGCGATTTAAATGAGATTTGAAACAAAAAAGGGGAGAGTCAATTGAGAGATCTCGGTAAAGAGAAAAAAATTTTTGTTCTGCACAAGGGATTCCTGAGATTTTCCCATACTTGTCAGTTCAGAGCTTATAGTTTGTAGGTAAATCTTCTCCAGCTATCAATGTGTCAGGTATTCTGAGAGAAATACAGTTTTCATGTCAATGCTTGGCAAGTTCGAAATATATGTCAATCTGTTTGTGTTTTCCACTGCTTTTTCCAAGTAAGCAATTGAGTTTTTCAATAAAAACATCATGGTTTTTTTGAGATTCAAGACCTTTTCTGAATCGTAATCTTAATCCTGTTTTTGGAGACTCATCTATAAGTTTCAACAGATGAGCTCGGTGGATTTTATCATCTTCATTTGTATCATTATGATGAAAAGTCTGCTTAGAGCTTACCCTGATTTGGTTTAATATATGTGGAACATTAATCATTACTGCAATTTTGTTACCAAATCAGAATAATTGCGAAATATTAATCAATTTACCGTAAATTTAATCAGTACAAAATTGCCACTACCTCAATCTTACTCAATAATCTAACTCTTAATTAATTTCTTTTTAAATTCAGTATAGCGTTTAATTCATCATTTTAAAATTTTCACCAAATAATTTATTATTGTTTATTATTTAAATATATAAACGCTTTGCTGAAAAATTTCTTGTTTTATTTTTCTATTTTAATTCAAAATCTCTTACAGGACTTGAAAGATCGCAGTTTTCAACAATTACATTTGGGGTAGCAAGTCCAGCAGACCTTGGCGAATTGAATTCTTCACTAGTTAATGTGTCTCCTACCTCGCTATCTCCATATTGAGAGTCACTTCTTCGTGAAGAAGTTCTTGACATCTGAAGTTCATCAAGCCATAAAGGGACTTTTAATTTTTCATCTTCTTCTTTTTCGCTGTCAAAATTAATATCAAGGGTGACCTATGTTATTTTTACCATCAATTGATCAATAATTTCACTTGAAAGTTTATAATGGCTGGCATATCTTAATACCAGCTGAGCTGCGTAATCTACATCAACTTTAAAATTGACCATAATATGCCCATAAGAAACTAGTTGACAAAACACAATATTTTTTATTCTTTGCTGAGTGTCTTCGGCATTTTCCATTTTTGTTGCTTCTAGCTCTTCTTGGTTTTTGACTTCTTCATCAATAGAGGTTTGTATGACTTTATTCCAAAATTCAAGATTTGACCAAATTTTGTGATTTAATATAAAATTTTGTAAATATTGCTTATTTGAATCTGGATTATCACATTCTTTATAAAAAGTTTGAGACAAAATAATACAGCTTTTCCCTATCTGACTATCTTGAAATCTATCACACTAAATAACGCTTACCTCATTCAGTACCGATTTCAACAGATTTCCTATCTGATTAAACCCTCCTTCACTAATTGCAAAAATCCCATTATTTCTCCTCTGATTCAAGCAATACGATCACAGTTTCCTCCCGAACGAGTCCTTTATAATATTATTGAAATGATTATAGTCCTCAGACGTCAAGACATCTCCTTGCCACGCTTTTTGTATAATAGAGTCCATTTCTCCTCTCAGCATCTCTTCAATTGCATTTTGTGTCGCTTGCTCGTCATAGCCTTCTTCAAAAGCAGGCAAATCTATTAATGGAGGATTTGAACCAAGATTTTTAAAAGCATGGTGCTGTCCTTCATAAGGCTGAAAATCGACGCTTTCTTTTGTGTAATTTAAGTCGAAGTGGAAAATTTTGGATAAATCGATCTGCATGTCGACCTTGTCCATTGTGGTTTTTATGGAGTCTAGTTCGGTAAAGCTGGTTTGATTGTAAACTAATTCGTAATTGAGAAGCTTGTAGACTAGTTCTTTTTTGGTTTCAAGCCGCTGCCGCTCGTGGCTTTTGTAGATTTCGATTAAGGTTTTGACGTTTTCTGTATATTGGTCGTAATATCTGTTTAGGCTTTCAACACTTTCTAAATAGTTTTTTAAGCTTGAATCCACTTCTCGCTTACAAATTACAAGCTTTTGTAAGATTTTTTCTACCTTTCCTTGGCTTCTTTGTTGCTCCATTTGTAGCGTAAGCTGTTCATAATCACTACAAGCTTTAGCATATCTTTCTTTGGTCGTTTCGTTTCTCTCAATTAGATTTTCTTTTTCCTTTTCCAAAATCTGTCCTTCTGCATGTGTCTTTTTTATATTGAGTGCTTGAATTTTCAATAACTCTCCATATGGTTCTGCTACCTGTTTTCTTATATTTTCCGCAAATATTTTTGCCTGCTTTGCTCTTTCGAGGCTTTCTAGTTTAATAGCACTGAGAACATCTGATAAACTCCCATGATTTATCAAGAAATAGGAGTGATTTCCGATCCTTTCTAGTCCTTTCGCATAGAATTCTTCATGCATGGCTCGTTCTCTCAGCAGCTGTATGAAATCTTCTCCTGCTCTTCTCCTTTGT
>CATKHM010000265.1:0-24556 GCA_949751825.1 Blepharisma undulans
ATTTTGGCTCTAAGCTTGTCATGAGATATGTTAATTTTACTGGTTTTAGGCAGGAGCTGAAATCAGTAATTACGAGTTATGGAGGAAATGTAACGCTTTATTATGTAAATTTTGATAATATGAGATTGTATTGGTCAACCGTGTCTAACCCTCAACCCGGACAAGCAATAACACCTCCTGGAAAATATGCAGTAATTTATTTTTTGGATTGTGGAGACCCGAATTATAACTGTGGAAGCCTTGAATATACAAATGGGGTTGTATCAAGGCTTAATAATGGCTTTGAGTATGGGGCAGGACAGTTTTCAGGATTTATAAGTATTGAGAAAATTCGAAACGTGAAAATAAAAAATGTGACTTTTATTAACAATATTGTGTATACTCCTTATTTTATTTCCACGACTTATTCTTTGATAAAAATAGCTATATTTAGGTATTTGGAAATTTCTCATTGTGATTTCGAAAAGAATGCTGCTAATTATGGGCTTATTTATTTGGAACCGACTGCTTTATCGTTTAGAAACGATATAAATTCCAAAAATGAGCTTATTGATTTATTATTTTATCATATAAATATCCATGATTCTACTTTTCAAAATAATTTTGGACAATTTGTGGGGATTTTATATGCAAGCTATCAATCTCAATTGCAAAAAATTTGAATGGAAAATTTATTTATAAATGAAAATGGAGTGTTATCAGGTCCTTTATTTATGATAACTAATAAGATTATTTCTTCTCAATATCTTGCAGATACAACAACAAACATAACAGATTCATCTGGAAATATTTATCAAACAATATTAAAAAAACGTGATTTTATATTCAAAAATTCAGTTATCACTAATAATTATTCAGGAGGTAATGGAGTTTTTGATATTACTCAGCTGGTCAATTTAAGATTTTACAATCTCACTGTAGAATCCAATGGGAGTTTGCAACCTCAAAATATCAATACAATTTTATGAAGTCACTATGTTAATGATAGCACTTTATATACAAAAATCCTTGTTCCCAAAACAACTAATATAGATTGTCTTGCGTTGTGATCAGTTTCTTCGGTAATTAACCATGAATTGTCAGAAAGTATCTTCAGAAACAATATATGTCAAAAATCAAATCCATCCCTATATTACCCATACATTCAAAATCTCAATATAACTGATTGTATTTTTGAAGGAAATTTTGGCTCTTCAGCAAACATAGCAACTTGTATAACGACTGTGGCTGCAGCAAATATAAAAGTGACCAATTCAACAATTAATAATAACATAAATTGCAGTCCCCAAGGAGTAGGAGCTTTATCTTTTCTTCAAAGCTTGACGAGTGTTTCTATAGAAAATACAGTGATTTCTTATAATTCAGCGAATTATACATCAGGAATTTATTTTGAGGGTGGAACATTAATGCTAAATAATGTTACTTTGGAATCAAATACAGCTTTTTCAGGGCTTGGAGCTGTTAGTTTTTCTATTTTTGCTGGAGCTGATGAGTATGCGTTCAATATAAAAAAATCTGTTTTTAAAGAAAATAAAAGTCTTGATGTAAAAGCAGGCGCAATTTATGTAGCAGGAGCTGTTTTACTGCAAGAACCAATTTATTTATCAATTTCAGATAGTTTGTTTTCATATAATTCAGCGCCAAGTGGCTCAGCAGTATATATTGATAATTATGCGGTACTTTCAAATGATTCTATTATAGATTCTTGCATGTTCAATTTTAATATAGCAAAATCAAAAGGAACAATTGCTAATTATTTTCAGTATGGGATATTAGTTATTTCTAACTCTTTATTTATTTCAAATTATGCTGATATTGGGTCGGCATTATATTTTTCTCCGGCCAAAGAGTATTCGCCTGAAAAATCCAGAATGATTTTAAATTTATGCAATTTTACCTATAATTCAGGGAGAAATGTCTTATTTACTGATGACATGACAATTTATTCTTATATTGAAACAGTTAAATGCATTTTTCAAAAAAATGAAGGTCTCGCAATTTCCCTTGTTCATGATTATTGAAAAGATACTTCATCAATTATTACAAATTCTACAATAACTGCAGGAACTGTTTATTTAACTTCAAATTCTACAGCTGATTGTGAATTAACGACTTTTCTGAATAATACTTCCACAAAATACGCAGGGGCAATTAGAGCTGAAGGTAGCTCCTATTTTCACTGTAATAAATGCAATTTCTACCAAAATAGTGCTAAATATGGAGGAGTCCTATATTTCGACCAATTATCTTATTTTTCCATTGAATATTCCAATTTTAGCCAAAATTTTTGCAATGAGAAAGGTGCTGTTATATACATCATTGGATCAAATAAGTACAGCATCTTAAGCAATTCCAGGCTGCATCATAATTATGCAAAGGCAGAAGGCTTGATTTATTCTCTTACCTCGAATATTAAAATCGATAGCTGCAGGATATATGATAATACTGCTGATAGAATAACCTCAGGAATTTATTTGACACTTTCGAATGCTACTATTAGCAATTCTAGATTTAGAGACCAAGAAGGAGAATCTGGCAGCTTTTTGTATTTAGCCTCTGATTGTAGATTAACTGTAATGAATTCAAATTTCACAAATGGATGATCTTCTGAATCAGGGGGATCGATATATGCTCTTTCTAGCTCTTTGACATTGGGGAATTGTATGTTCAATAACTCAATTTCTGCTGTTGGAAATGCTATATTGGCATTTTCTACAGCATTAAATATATCCAATTGCCAATTTCTGAATACTTATAGTTCAGGCTCTGGAGGAGTCATAAGTATTTCTGGGAATAATATTTTTATCGAAAATTCTATTTTTGAAAATTTCACTTATTCTGCAATAGATAGTAGTGAAATGGATTCTTTAAAAATAATAGGGACAAGCTTTAAAAACAGCATAGGCAAAGTAGGAGGAGCTATTAGTTCTTTAAATAGTGCCTACATTTATGTAAATTCTTGCTTTTTCAGCAATAATACCTCTCTTTATGGTGGCGCTTTATATTCGACATTTACAACGAACACCATTAATAGCCAACAATACGAAATAATTTCTACTGAATTTGTAAATAATACCTCATCTGCTGGTGGAGCAATTTATCTGAACAATATAAATACTGATATAAAATCATGCAGATTCTATGAAAATAAAGCTGTTGGGATATTTCAAATGTCTGAAAATAGCGACGACTCAGGAATAGGAGGAGCGATAAATCTAGGGTGCAGTTATACAGGAACATGCAGCTTTTATATAGAAAATAATGATTTTTTCGGAAATTTAGCTGATTATGAAGGAGGAGCAATTATTTGAAAAGAAGTCATGCCGAAATTTGAAAATAACTCTTTTGATTATAATTTTGCAAAATATGGAGAAAATATAGCATCATATCCTATCAGTATGAAAATCATGAATAAAAATTGAAATGGAGGACTATATGATTTAGCATCTGGGCAGCAAACTACGACCCCTTTAATTATTGGTCTTATTGATCATATGGGCTCTGTTGTGACTACAGACTATTCTAGTGTAGGAGAGCTAGTTTCACTATCACAAGATGTTGTTTTGTCAGGCGAACTCAAAGTCAAAGCAATTAGAGGAGTTTTTGTTTTTTCTTCATTTACAATTTCAGCTACCCCTGGCAGCAGTTTTTCTATAGAAATCCAAACAAATGGAATTGATACAACAAAAAGTATAAAAGCAAATGATGAAATTACTTATAATCCAAGTATTATTGTAGATGTAAATATGAGAGCTTGTGTATTAGGAGAAGCTACTGTTGGTGTTAACTGTGTGGTTTGTCCAAAAGATTTTTATAGTTTGAATCCAAAAGGGGAACAATGTTTGGGGTGTCCTGATCAGGCGATTTGTTATGGAAATTACACGATGGTCCCGAAGCCTGGATATTGGAGATCTGATATGTTGAGTATAAAATTTTGGTCATGTCCGTATTCTGAGGCATGCATTGGCTCTGATTTAGAGAATATTTCTTATACAGGAAAATGTCTTAAAGGATATACAGGAAATTTGTGCCAAAGCTGTGAGGACGGTTATTCTAAAGCAAATAAAAATCAATGTACAAAATGTCAAAGCCTTTATATACTTATAATAAAAACTTCTGGAATTGGTCTTGGATTTGTAGCTCTTTGCTGAATAATGGTCAGAATGACAAAAAATTCCGCATACAAGCCAAAATCACTTACAAGTATTTATATCAAAATATTCATTAATTACATACAGCTTATAGTGCTTACCACGACTTTTAGCTTATCCTGGCCAAGCTATGTCAAGAAATTATTTTCTATTCAAAATAATGCCAGCTTTATAAGTGACCAAATTTTTTCTTTTGATTGTCTTTTATATTACAATAAATACTTGAAATGACACGACACTGTTATTTTTTATCAAAAATTAACAGTAATGGCTCTGTTACCTATTTCTATTCCAATAATATCAGCTGTTTGTTGAACTTTGATATCCTTATGTAAAAGAACTTTTGCGTTATTTATGAAAAATATCGTGACTACTTCTATTATTGTTGCGTTTTTGGTGCATCCTAGTTTGATAAAATTTTATTTTAGCTCATTTGACTGCACAAGACTTGATTATGGGGAGTCTTGGCTTGTGGAGGACTTAAGCTTAAAATGCTGGGATAGTGAGCATGAGTTTTATATAACAGTTATTTCTTTGCCAGCAATTCTCTTATGAGGACTTGGAATACCAACTATTTGCTTATTTTTAGTCATAAAGAATAAAGGTAGATTGAACGATATAAATACAAGGATAAAATATGGATTTCTATTCAATGGGTATAAATCTACAAGCTATTATTGGGAATTTGTGATTATTTATAGAAAAATTATTATTATTTGTTGCTCTGTGTTTTTAGCAACAGTATCAATAAATATCCAAGCTTTGACTACTCTTTTTGTATTATTAACTTGTCTATATTTTCAATGCAAAATAAAACCTTACAATGGAGCTGACTTAAACAGGCTTGAAGCTATATCTGTTTCAGCCTCAGCAATAACAATTTACTGTGGAATGTATTATTTATCTGGATCTCTTGATCAATTCACTGAACTTCTCTTTTTTATTGCCATTATTTCCGCAAATTCATATTTCATTATTTATTGGGGCTACAAAGCAGGAAATGCTTATATCACGCTTATAGTCGAAAAAGTCCCTTTTTTGAAGAAAAAATTTCATACTGAAAGTTACAATATTATAAGTGACATTTCATTTCGAAGTGATAATAGTAGCTCTAGTAGAATTCCAGAATCTTCACGTGATTTGATCTTAAATTCTTCCCGAAAAGAAAATTTAAATCCACAAGGGTTTATTTTTAGAAATATTAACATGATACAACTATTTTTGGGAAATTTGAAAGGAGGATTGATTATAAATAATGATAAAATTGATTTTAAAGAGGTCGATATTGAAAAGAAAAGCGTTGAAGAAAATGAAATTGAAGACATAAATATAGAAAAGAATAGCTCGGAAGGATTTTGTGCTGAAAAAAGTTATGGAGAAAAGAATGAAGATAGTAGTGCTGAGGAAGTAAAAGAAGAAGAAAAAATTGATATAGAGCAAGTTCTAATAATGGATCAATTTCTAGCAAAAGAGCCAGACGACTTTTTACTTTAGATATAAATGATTATAAAATAAATAAAATTACAGCTCAAAATTGATTATCAAGTAATAATGCCATAGAGTTTATGTATCGGCAACTTTATTAAGCTTATTAAAATAATTTGATTAAAATTTACTCTTCATAGCGAGATTTTTCAAAATAAGCTATTCCTGTTTTCCTTGCTGAGGGGAGGAGTAAGAGCTATCTATTATATTGAAAATTTGATATCTCCATTATTCTTAATTATTGTTATTATGAGTTGAAATGATCGTTTATTTTGAATGCTCTGCAAAATCTTGAATAAAAATAGAATGAGAGATATCTATATTCTTTCTTGATAGCATCATTATCACAGATTTCTATTTCATGAGAGAAATCAGCATAAAGAAAAGTATATGTTCATCGTTCACATGCCACATCCATGCTTTGCAGATAGAATCCATGTTGTTAATCGTCTTAAGATTCAGAAATAAGCCAATTCTGATAGAAATTTCTTCCTAGACTTTTCACAAGGCGCCCTGCATCTATTATGAAGATCATTAACTTTTCTCAAAACATTTTTTAATAGCAAAAGTCTTAAGCTAAATAAAAACTATTCTAAATTTTGATGAGAATATTCAGAGAGAGATTATCGAGTATGAAAAATTTAAAGCTGCTGTTTATTTATTGATAAATCATAAATTCTGTTGACCTTTTTTTTAAATAGAAATTAAGATGACTTAAAAAATTTATATTATAAAAAGTGCTGTCATATATTTTAAATCTAATTTTATTAAGCTTTCTTTATATAAATTTAAACTGATCATTTTGTAACTTATTAATGCAATGATCAATACCATATAGCAAAGATCATGCTTAAAATTGAAATTAATAATACAGAAACTTATTAAATCGAGAATATAATGTTTATCTAGATAAAACGACTCGAGCAATCATTTCAGCAAATTCATTATCTTGTGCAAATACTCACATCACATAAAAATCTATTAAATTTGACAGTATTTTTAATTATTTTTTTATATTAACTATATTCTTAACCTAAGACTCAGCAAAGTATAAATGTCAAAAAAGAAAATTTGCTCAGTAAATTTTTTGTAATAAAAAATAAATTCATGAATATCAATTGTTTTATTACTTTAGTTCTCCCTTCATTGTGCTTAGCAATGAATTTTCTATGCAATCCATCTTGGTGCTCTCCATCATCAGTAGCAGTTATTTAGAAAGGAGATGGGATTTGTAATCAAAATTGCATGTTTCCATTTTGTAATTTTGACTCAAATTCAACTACCAACCCACGATTAAATCCTGAAAATTCTGACTGCTATCAGTCATGCATAAGCAATTATTCTTGCTTACCATCTGATCTTGGAAATGGAATTTGCAATCAAAATTGCAATAATCCTATTTGTGGCTTCGATTTTGGTGATTGTGGGTACTGCTCTTCAAATTGTAAAAAATATATAGGTTTCCAAAATGATTTAAGCGGAAGTTGTTCAGAATTTTGTAATAATGAAAATTGTTACTATGGACTGGGGTCTTGCAAAGAATGCTCAGTTGGTTGCAACAGTAAAATGTTAGGAGACGGAATTTGTGACAAATCTTGCAATTTTTCCTCATGTAATTATGATTTTGGGGATTGCAATAATAATCAATGCAGTACAGACTGTGAACTTTGGATGATAAGCGATTTAAACTGTAATAGAGAGTGCAATAATCAAGCCTGCAATTGGGATGGAGGAGATTGTGACTGTTCTTCAGGTTGCCATTCTTATATGAAATCGAATGGAATTTGTGATTCAGCATGTGATAACTCATTATGTGATTATGATGGAGGAGATTGCCAAGAATGTGCTCCAGGGTGTTTGAAATCTATGCTTGGAAATGGGGTTTGTAATCCTGCTTGTAACGTAAGTGATTGCCATTATGATAATTATGAATGTGGATGTGCTGATGGATGCGGGATAGACAGTTATGGACTATGCAAAGATGCTTGTATGAATTCATTTTGCCGATATGATACCATAAATAGTACTGCCAGTTGTCAAAATACAAATCTGATTTTATTTTCTTTACATTATGGATTTATTTTTAAAAATCTTACTGCAAATGTAAGCCCAACAAATTGTACAAGTGTCTCAAGCTGTTTGCTTTCTGATGCTCTTGATCCAAGCGCTTGCCATACAACTTGTAAAAGATCTTCTTGCATTTATTCATGAAATAAATGTACAACGAATTTTTGTGCTGATTCAAATTGTCAAGTTTGTAACTCAAACAGCTTGGGAGATTGCTTTCAATGCAAAACAAACTATTATCAATTTTACGGATATTGCCTTACTCAGTGTCCAGGAGGCCACGAAGCTGTAAATTTGCTTGGGACCTATAAAGTTTGTTTGGTTCCAAAGGACTACTCAACCAAAGACAACCCTGCAATTTATTATGTGACTTCAAAAACAAGCATTGACAAATATGAAGGAAATGGGACTTTTGCGAACCCATTTGCTACTCTTTCTTTTGCACTGGCCTCAATTTATAATAAATACGCAGTTGTTTACTTATTAAATGATGGGCAGCATTATAATATATGTGTTAATACATCAAACCCAGTGAACTCTATATTGCTTAATTCATGCGATCCTCTGAACAAATCTTTTAACATCACAAGCCTTACAATTTCTGCATATAACGCTTCATCAATTTCAATAAAAACTAAACCTGAAAATACTTTTTTCTATTTTACATTATCAAATACAACTACTATTACAATAAAAAATATTTCTTTTGATATGGGGGACGTAAAAACGTATTGCTCATCACTCTCCTCTAATTTTTGCCAATATTGTCCTAACGCTACTTTAAGAGCAGATGGGAAATATTATAGCGATCAAGGGATCCCATTTACTACTTATTTAACTTCTACATGGTGTAATCCTTATCATACTAGATATATGTTTAATTTATATTTTGGCTCCAAGCTTATCATGAGATATGTTAATTTTACTGGTTTTAGGCAGGAGATGAAATCAGTAATTACTAGTTATGGAGGAAATGTAACACTTACAAATGTAAATTTTGATAATATGAGGTTGTATTGGTCAACAGTGTCTCAACCACAGCCAGGACAAGCAGCGACACCCCCTGGAAAATATGCAATTATTTATTTTTTGGATTGTGGAGATCTGAATTATAACTGTGGAAGCCTTGAATATACAAATGGGGTTGTATCAAGGCTTAATAATGGTTTTGAGTATGGCGCAGGACAGTTTTCAGGATTTATTAGTATTGAAAAAATTCGAAATGTGAAATTGAAAAATGTGACTTTTATTAATAATATTGTATATACTCCTTATTATATTTCCACAACTTATTCCTTAATAAAAATCACTTTATTTAGGTATTTGGAAATTTCTCATTGCGATTTCGAAAAGAATGCTGCTAATTATGGACTTATTTATTTAGAACCAACTGCCTTATCCTTTAGAAATGATGTAAATACCAAAAATGAGCTTTTTGATTTATTGTTTTATCATATAAATATTCATGACACCACTTTTAAAAATAATTTCGGACAATTTGCAGGGATTTTATCAGCAAGTTATCAATCTCAATTGCAAAAGATTTGAATGGAAAATTTATTTATCCATGAAAATGGAGTGCTATCAGGTCCTTTATTTATGATAGCCAATAATTTTAATTCTCCTCAATATCTTGCAGATACAACAACAAATATAACTGATTCATTTGGAAACACTTTGCAAGCAATATTTAAAAAGCGCGATTTTATATTCAAGAATTCAATTATTACTGATAATTATTCAGGAGGTAATGGAATTTTTGATATTACTCAGCTTGTCAATTTGAGATTTTACAATCTTACTGTAGAGTCTAATGGGAGTTTGGAGCCTCAAAATATAAATACAATTTTGTGAAGCTATTATGTTAATGATAGTACTTTATATACAAAAATCCTTGTTCCTAAGCCAAGTAATATAGATTGTCTGGCATTATGATCAGTTACTTCTGTAATCAATCATGAATTATCAGAAAGTATTTTTAGAAACAATACATGCCAGCAATCAAATCCATTCTTATATTACCCGTACATTCAAAACCTCAATATAACTAATTGCATTTTTGAAGGAAATTCTGGCTCTTCTAACACAGCAATTTGTATAACAACTGAATCTGCAGCAAATATAAAAATCATCAACTCAACATTTAATAATAATATAAATTACAGTCCCCAAGGAGTAGGAGCTTTAGCTTTTTTTCAGAGTTTGACAAATGTTTCTATCAAAAATACTGAAATTTCATATAACTCAGCGAATTATACGTCAGGGATTTATTGTGATGGCGGGATTTTAGCAATGGATAATGTTACACTGGTATCAAATACAGCCACTTCAGGGCTTAGTGCTGTTTATTTTTCGATTTTTGCTGATGCTGATATGCATGTATTAAATATAAAAAAATCTGTTTTTAAGGAAAATGAAAGCCTTGAAGTAAAAGGAGGAGCAATTTATATAGCAGGAGCTGTTTTGCTACAAGAACCAATATGTTTATCAATTTTAGATAGTGTTTTTTCATATAATTCAGCACCAAGTGGCTCAGCAATATATATTGATAACTATGCAGTTCTTTCAAACGACTCTGTCATAGATTCTTGCACATTCAATTTTAATACAGCTAAAGCAAAAGGAACAATTGCTAATTATTTTCAGTATGGAATATTAACTATTTCTAACTCACTGTTTATTTCAAATTATGCAGACCTTGGATCGGCATTGTATTTTGCTCCTGCCGAAGAGAATTCTCCTGATAAATCTAAAATGATTTTAAATTCATTAAATTTTACTTATAACTCAGGGAGAAATGTCTTATGCACTGATGATATGACAATTTATTCTTATATTGAAACAGCTAAATGCATTTTTCAAAAAAATGAAGGTTTAGCAATTCGTCTTGTTCATGATTATTGAAAAGATACTGCATCTATTATAAGGAACTCAACAATAACTGCAGGAACTGTTTATTTGACATCCAATTCTACAGCTGATTGTGAATTGACGACTTTTTTAAATAATACCTCCACAAAATATGCAGGAGCTATAAGAGCTGAGGGTAACTCATATTTTCATTGTGATAAATGCAATTTTTACCAAAATAGTGCTAAATATGGAGGAGTCCTTTATTTCGACCAATTATCTTATTTTTTCATTGAAAATTCAAATTTTAGCAGTAATTTTTGCAATGATAAAGGCGCAGTTATATATATTATTGGATCAAATAAGTATAGCATCTTAAGCAATTCAAGGTTGCATCATAATTATGCCAAATCAGAAGGCTTGATTTATTCACTTACCTCAAACATTAAAATTGATAGCTGTAGGATATATGATAATACAGCTGATAGAATCACCTCAGGAATTTATTTAACTCTTTCAAATGCTACGATCACTAATACCAGATTCAGAGACCAAGAAGGCGAATCTGGCAGTTTTGTGTATTTAGCTTCAGATAGTGGACTAACAGTAACAAATACAAATTTTACAAATGGATGATCTTCTGATTCAGGTGGATCGATTTACGCTCTTTCTAGTTCTCTTACCCTGATGAATTGTATATTTAATAATTCAATTTCTACAGTTGGAAATGCAATATTATCTTTTTCAACCGCTTTGAATATTTCAAAATGCCAATTTTTGAATACGTATAGTTCAGGTTCTGGAGGGGTAATAAGCATTTCTGGAAATAGTATTTTTATTGAAAATTCTATTTTTGAAAATTTCACTTATTCAGCAATTGAGGGTAGTGAAATGGAATCTTTAAAAATAATAGGGACAAGCTTCAAAAACAGTTTAGGAAAAGTAGGAGGAGCTATTAATTCTTTAAATAGCGCTTACATTTATATCGATTCTTGCTATTTCACAAATAACACATCTCTTTATGGTGGTGCTTTATATTCAACATTTACAACGAACACAATTAATAGCCAAGCCTATGAAATAATTTCCTCTGAATTTGTAAATAATACTTCATCAGCTGGAGGAGCAATTTATCTGAACAATATAAATGCTGATATTAAATCATGCAGTTTTTATGAAAATAAAGCTATTGGGATGTCTCAAACATCTGAAAATAGCTATGATTCAGGAATAGGAGGAGCTATCAATTTAGGCTGCAGTTATCCTGGAACATGCAGCTTCAATGTGTTTTCCAATGATTTTTTAGGAAATTCAGCAGATTATGAAGGAGGAGCTATTATTTGAAAAGAAGTTATGCCAAAATTTGAAAATAATTCTTTTGAATATAATGAAGCAAAATATGGAGAAAATATAGCATCGTATTCTGTTAGTATGAAAATTATGAATAGCAATTGAGAAGGTGGGCTAAATGGTTTAGCATCTGGACAATTAACTACCACCCCTTTAATTATTGGGCTTATTGATCATATGGGATCAGTTGTGACTATAGATGATTCTAGTGTAGGGGAACTAATATCAAATTCACAAGATGTAATTTTATCAGGCGAACTCAAAGTCAAAGCAAATCATGGAATTTTTACTTTTTCATCATTTGTGATTTCAGCTGCACCTGGAAGCAATTTTTCGATAGAAATCCAAACAAATGGTATTGATACAACTAAAAGTATAAAAGCAAATGATGGACTGAATTATGAATCAAGTATCTTTGTAGATGTAAGTTTAAGGGATTGTGTTTTGGGTGAAGCTACTGTTGGTGTCAACTGTGTGATTTGTCCAAAAGACTGTTATAGCCTGGATCCGAAAAATGAGCAATGTTTAGCTTGTCCTTATCAGGCTATTTGCTATGGAAACTACACGATGGTTCCGAAGCCTGGATATTGGAGGTCTGATATGCTAAGTATAAAATTTTGGACTTGTCCTTATACTAATGCATGTATAGGTTCTGACTTAGAGAGCATTTCTTATACAGGAAAATGTCTTGAAGGATACACTGGAAATTTATGCCAAAGTTGCAAAGAGGGTTATTCTAAAGCAAATAAAAATCAATGTGTAAAATGCCAAAGCCTTGCTATGCTTATAATAAAAACTTCCGGAATTAGTCTTGGGTTTGTAGCTCTTTGCTGAATAATGATCAAATGGACAAAAAATTCTGCATACAAACCGACAGCACTTACAAGCATTTATATCAAAATATTCATTAATTACATACAACTTATTGCGCTAACCACAACTTTTAGCCTTTCCTGGCCAAGCTATGTCAAGAAATTATTTTCTGTACAAAATAATGCCAGCTTTATAAGTGACCAAATTTTTTCTTTTGATTGCCTTTTATATTACAATGAATACTTGAAATGAGACAAAACTGTTATTTTTTATCAAAAATTAACAGTCATGGCTCTTTTACCTATTTCTATTCCAATAATATCAGCTTTCTGTTGGATGTTGATTTCTTTATGTAAAAGAACTTTTGATTTATTTATGAAAAATATTGTAACAACCTCCATTATTGTTGCGTTTTTGGTGCATCCTAGCTTAATAAAGTATTATTTTAGCTCATTTGACTGCACAAGACTTGATTATGGGGAATCTTGACTTGTGGAGGATTTAAGTTTGAAATGCTGGGATAGTCAGCATGTGTTTTATATCGCAGCTATTTCTTTGCCAGCAATTCTCTTATGAGGAATTGGAATACCAACTGTATGCTTATTTTTAATCATAAAAAATAAGTATAAATTGAATGATATAAATACAAGGATAAAATATGGATTTCTATTTAACGGGTATAAATCTAGAAGCTATTATTGGGAATTTGTGATTATTTATAGAAAAATCATAATTATTTGCTGCTCTGTGTTTTTAGCAACAGTCTCAATAAATATCCAAGCTTTAACAACTCTTTTTGTATTGCTAACTTGTCTATATTTCCATTGTAAAATAAAACCTTACAATGGAGATGACTTAAACAGGCTTGAAGCGATTTCTATATCAGCTTCAGCAACAACTATTTACTGTGGAATGTATTATTTAACTGGATCTCTTGATCAATTCACTGAGCTTATTTTTTTCATTGCCATTATTTCAGCAAATTCATATTTTATTATTTACTGGGGCTATAAAGCAGGAAATGCTTATATCACTCTTATAGTCGAAAAAGTCCCTTTTTTGAAGAAAAAATTCCACACTGAAAGCTACAATATTATGAATGATTTTTCATTTCGAAGTGATAATAGTAGTTCTAGCAGAATCCCAGATTCTTCACGTGATTTGATTTTAAATTCTTCTCGAAAAGAAAATTTAAATCCTCAAGGGATTATTTTTAGAAATATTAGCATGATACAATTATTTTTGGGAAATTTGAAAGGAGGATTGATTATAAATAATGATAAAATTGATTTTAAAGAGGTCGATATTGAAAAGAAAAGTGTTGAAGAAAATGAAGTTGAAGATGTACATATAGAAAAGAATTGTTTGGAAGGATTTAATGCTGAAAAAAATTATGTAGAAAAGAATGAAGATAGCAGTGCTGAAGAAGTAAGAGAGGAAGAAGAAAAAATTGATGTGGAGCAAGTTGTCATAATGGATCAATTTTTAGCAAAAGGGCCAAGTGAATTTTTGCTTTAGATACAAATAAATATAAAATAATAAAAATTGCAAAGTAAATAATTGATTACCAAACTAATATACCATTGAATTTATATATTTGATAACTTTATTAATATTTATTAGATAAGTCAAATCTTTTTAAAGCGATCTAGTTAGTTCAGGCACTTCTCCTTGGCTTATAATAAAGAAATTCAACTAAAGCTCAAAAGTGGATGTGAATTCGACTTAGTCGAATGGGCAATAAACTCAAGCCACTTATGAAAATTCATAAATAAACGCAGATTTATCAAATTTCATGCACTTAATGAACATCCAAGGCTATAAGCAATCAGAAGATAAATGAGTGCTGTAACTTCGAATGACTTTGTTGTTTGCGTTTCAGAATTATTCTTATTTCTATAATTGTTTTAAATTATGATTATAAATTTATCAGTGACTTGTTTTCATCTTTTAATTTTGCCAGGAATTTTCATAAAATACGCACGAAAGCCAAAAATTATTTTTGAACCAATTAATAATAAACGAGTTTTGAAAATCACAATAAATATCGATTGCTTCAAGCTTGGCTGATTTATTAAAATTTAAAAAATCCCTTAATAATGCAAATATAGGCTTATATTTGTTTAAAACTTATTCTAATAATTCTACTGATTTTTCATTCAAATTAAACTTGAAATATCTTATGCTCTTTTGCTTGCATCCTATATAAAATGCTCCTTTATTATATGAGCAATAAACTTGTAGAGGAAGGAAACTTATCCTTGAATCTGCAACTATTTTTCAAGTGAC
The DNA here is from genome assembly GCA_949751825.1 of Blepharisma undulans. Classification (NCBI taxonomy): domain Eukaryota; phylum Ciliophora; class Heterotrichea; order Heterotrichida; family Blepharismidae; genus Blepharisma; species Blepharisma undulans. The sequence continues at coordinate 15,006 of CATKHM010000265.1, forward strand.
AAAATCTGAAATTTCACTTTCATAGATTGAACTACCACATTCAATCAAATATATTCTCTTTTCTGTATTTAGAAGAATCTTTACTCTATGATCTGAAAATTTATAAGGAATTGTTGAGAAAGAGTCCAGCTCGATTGAATATATTCAAATATTACTATTGTAAAATCCTGAAATAAATATATTTTCACCAAATATAACACTCTTGCAAAATTGATCAGCTTCTGGCATTGGAGTTAAATGAATTCATCTGTTGTCGTTCAAGTTGAATTTAAGGGATATTGGAAAAGCTTTATATTTAACAAATCCCCCAAAAACATAAATATTGTTATTAAAATATATACCTGATGAGGCGCAGCAAGAAGTTCCAGATGGAAGCCTATGAATCAAACCACTTTCATCTATCATTAATGTTATCTCAGAACTTGGATGTTGGCCAAAACAAAATAATTTGCCATTTGGTAGTTGAGTTATGCATGTGGTGTTGCCTAATAACTCTAGTGACTCCAAATTTTTGAATTCTTTGCTTTCTTTTTCAGTGTCATAAATGCATAATTTAATTTTGTTGTCTTCATCTATAGTATTATAAAGAGATGTTTTCAAATAATAAATGCTGACATAATCTTCGTAGATTCGCATAAGTGAAGGCGAATCATAAGCAATTGGGCTGCTCTCATATGTTAAGCAGGTTTTTCTAAACTCTTGCTCAAGCTCTGGGCCATTTGGTGCACTTAGAATTTCAGATCTCTTTTCTTTTAAATCATTTTCCAGAGAATCGCATTGGCTATAAGTATTCAGCATTACCTTTTTATCATGTTTTGGCTTTTCTTTTGTAAGCTTTAAAGGATTAGCTTCTTTTCTCTCTTCATAAGGCTCTCCAAAAGCATGCTCCATATCTCTTTAATAATTACTGACTTATTGAGAGCAATGGCACTTAACATCATAATTAATTTATTTGAAAACGTTCAAATTCTGAATGATTTAAGTTATTAAAATCGTTTCTATCTTGAATTTCAAATGCAAGCTTTGGCAAATCATATGGAGTTATCAGGTACCATCTATTCGAATATAAAAATTTACATGTAATAGCGTGATAAGAAACTTTTGGTATGAGTTCTATATTTTTGAAGCAGTTATATTTAGTTGAAGCCAAAATTTACCTTCCAATTTGAAGAACAAAAAATTTTTGCTGCTCACTGTGGAAGGTGAGTAAGTAAAGCTCTTCAAGCTGAAAAGTAGGATTCTAGAGATTTTTGACTCAAAAATGCAAATTTTAAACATATCTTCTTATTTATAAAATAAAATTATGTTGGATCTATCAATTCAAATTAATTATTTCTTTAAAGTATTAATAAATTTTTGAAAAACAAATACTTTTTCATTTTTAATAATTTTTCAAGTTTTAATTTTATGAATATATAGAAAATAATTATTAAATTTTTTGATTAATTAAAGTTTAGCAACGCCCCGAGGTTTTCAGTATTTCCATCTATAGAAAAGTCAAGAAATAAATCGATATTGCAAAGCTGATTTCTTTTCTGATTGCTCTGCTACATTTAAGTGGATAATTAATATGGCTAAACTAAAACCAAAATCAAAACAAGCAAGCAATGCAGCTCCAAATAAAGCAACACCAAAGAAATTTCTTACCAAAGAGACAGCTATCAAAAAACAAGCTGTTAAATCAAAGGTTGAAGAGAAGAAGGCATACCCACTTTTAATGCCAGCCCCAGCTCCAGTTTCAAAGAAAGTTCCAAAGAATGTTGCTCCCAAGAGAGCTGCAGTAAAAAAGACTGTATCTGAATCACCAAAATTTCTTAAATCACCAAAGTTATCTAATGTGGAGGCAGCAGCTCAAGTAGCTGAAGAATAAAAAACACCTGCTAAGTCTTACTGATAAATATTCTAAAGATATTAATTATTGGCTACATTTAAGTGCATGAAAATCTGTTAAATCATCAAATATGCATATATTTAAGTGATTGGAATTTCTTTTCTCCTTAAAGGAAGTCACTAAAAAACCCACTTGATCCCCTTATCAAATTTCTTCATCTAAGCATATCAGACAATCATAATTGCTTCCAAATCATGTATTTTAAGCAAACTAATTCCTGGATAGATAATTTAAGAAAAATCAAACCATGTATTAGATATGATTCATACATAGGGAATCGAAAATTATGTTGACCCAGAGGATCTATGAATTAAATGAAATCTTAAGCATATAAAGAAGAAAGATTTACTATAGGGCTCATAAAATTATATGAAAAAGCATCAAGAAAAAAGTTTTCTGATATCTATATTCGGTCCAATTTGTTATTATTAACAATAATTAAGATTTTGAATCAATAAGTTTCTTTATATTAATAAAATGTACCATGACATTCTTCTATGTTATATAGGAGCTGAAAGAAATGGCATTGCTAGATTTATGCGGCAGCATATCAACGATATTGATATTATGCAAGATGACTGTGAACTTTTTAGATACGCATGCTACAGTAATAAGTCTAAAATGCTTGCAAAATTGATAAAATTTTATAAAATGACGAAGCTTCAAGGTAATCCAAGAGGAAATGAGTATCTCTATGCAAAAAAGAAGCTATGAGATCTTATGAATGATTGTGCTGAAGGATTTTTAGCAGCGTCTGATGAAACAAACAAAATACTTGCTGAATTTGCTAAACAAAGTAATTCTAATTTCAATGAGCAAGATTTAGAAGGCTTTAATATCCCTCCAATCAATTAGCTTTGCACCATGAATTTTAAATAAGATCTTCATGAGTGTGAAACCTAAATAAGTGAAAATGACATCAATCAAATTTTTAAATAAGATTAAAGATCCTATTGTTTGTTGATTATTAAATCAGTATAATAATAAATAATTATATTAAACCAGTCTAAGCTCATTATAGCTATTGATGGTTACACTCATCCATTACAATAGATATTGTCTGAATTGTAAATTAATGAATTAATATCTGCCTATATAATTACAAATCAATAATTTTAATGATATATATAATGTATAATAAAACTCTGATAGGTTATATAGGAGCCGAGAGAAGAGACATTACTAGATTTATAAAGGAACATATCAACGATATTGATATTTTGCAAGATGATGGCAAATGCATTAGATATGCATGCTACAATAATAATTCTAAAGCGCTTAGAAAATTGATAAAATTTTATAAAAAGACGAAGCTTCAAGGCAACCCAAGAGGAAATACCTATCTATATGCAAAAAAGAAGCTATGAGATCTTATGAATGATTGTGCTGAAGGATTTTTAGCAGCGTCTGATGAAACAAACAAAATACTTGCTGAGTTTGCGAAACAAAGTAATTCTAATTTCAATGATCAAGATTTGGAAGGCTTTGATATCCCTCCAATTAATAAGTGTTGCACCATGAATTCTAAATTAGATCGCCATGAGTGTGAAACCCAAAGAAGTGAAAATGACATCAATCAAATTCTTAAATAAGATTAGGGAAGCTATTGCTTGCTGATTTTTAAATCAGCATAATTAATAAATAACAATTTAGAACCATATTTGGCGTATATTATTATTTAGTTATATAGTTTTAAAGCCTTGGCAATGGTAATCTGACTCCTTCTTCATTAGAAAAATAAGGCTGAATTGTGCCATTTCCAATTTCTTCAAGTGAATTTGGCGACCAATTTACCCTTCCTTTATTTCTATTTATCAATTTATGCTCAGTTGCTTCTTTAAAATTTGTCTATCTGTATTGCAGCATTTGAGCTGCTAAATTGTATTCCATTTTTAAACATTGTGCGTAATTCAATGATTTTCCTTTTCTAAAAGCTTCATAAGCTATCCTCAGTGACAAAGGACACATCTCTTCTAATTTCTTCAAAATTTTTATACTTCAGCTGAGTAGTCTGTGGTACTACTGATAAGCTTGCCTCTTTATATTAAATGATTAAATAAATTTAATAAAGAAATACTGATGGAATGAGATTTCCTGAATCAAGTGAATCTCTGTTCATATTTTTCATTCCTGATGCATGGATTTCTTGATAAGGAAGCTTTATTGGTCCAAAATCAGAATAAATTTTCTTTGCCTCATTTAAATAAAATTCTCATTTTTCTTCATGAATTTTTCTTAATGGCATATCATGCATTTTAACTAAAGAACTCACCAAAGGCTGATGCTGTATATTTTCCTCAAATCAGGCAATATCTTTTATAGAAAGTTTAGCAGAAGTTTTACTCCTCAATTCTCTAAATACTTTTTTGTAATCCAAATAATTTGTAATATTTTCAATTTTCACAACATCTTTCATTACGCAAATTGGAAGGCTTGGCCGATTTTTTGATATAATTGACATCAACAGTGGACTGTTTAATATAGTCATTGCAAGAGTTGAAACTTTGTCATGGAGGCTTGTCATTTCACATGATAGTTTTTTTATTGCCAATTCTCAGATGCTGATAGTAATTATTTCTTTTCCCATATTTAGTGCTTCATTTAGCTCGTTAAGAAATAAAATCTCTTTATTTGAGTTTCCATATGGCCAATATCTTACAATCGATTTAATTCATGGTGTTACAAAATCAACATGAAGGCTTTGATATTTTATGCAGCATTTTACTAAACTTTCATGAAAAAGAATAACTTTTTGAACTTTATGTAGATGTAAAAATATATTGTAAGCAAATTTGTTGAAATATTCTGAATCAGTAATTATTTTATATATAAATTCAAGCATTTCTTGAGCTCCGTTTAACTCTTGATCTTCATGAATAATATTTAATAACAGAACTTCAATTTGTGTTAAAATGACTGCTTGAAAGCATGGCATTTTATTGTATATAACTTCGCATATAAATGAAATATAAGCTCTTTCATTGGGAATTTCACTATATAATTTTTGTAGGAATTTTTTTATTATTTTCTCATCGATTACCACACTCAGCAAACTTTCATCTAGATATATAACTAAATTATGGATAAAATCGTAAAAAGACAAGAAATAATTCCATCACTCATTTTTTTCTGATGTGATTATTTTTCCATCTATCATTTGCTTTGAGGTCAAAGTATATGATTTTATTGATATTGAATTTGATAAGTTACTTATAATAATTTCTCTTAATTTATCAACGTGAAAATTCATAAGTTTGCCTCTATAAACTGGATCCATAATATATGAAGCCAACTTGCAAAATGCTGGTTGTTTTAAATTATTTGCACAAAACCCATTGCTTCATAAATCAGGAAACAGACAAAGATTTATATAATTGCATAGAGATTCATCATTAAATTCAGAATCGTTTAAGTAATTGTGGCCAGTTCTCTTTTTGAAATTTATTGTCTTTTGTTTCAAGTTCTTTTTATGCTTCCTCTCATTTTGATTTGTTATAGAAAGATCTGGCTTTATTTCTTTTCCTTCAAGTAGAAAAGAATTATTAAAGTCGTTTCCGTTCAGATTTACATCATTTTTGAGTTTTTCTTCATTATTTTGGATTTTTGCCTGAATATCAGGCTTGTTTATTTCGGATTCTGAGTTGATTTTTGAATGAATATGATTCATATCAGAACAACTTATATCATTTCTTGAGCCTTTATTTATTGTATTTAGTTTTTCTTGCCAGTCATGACTAAAACAACATAGGCTTTTTTCAGCTATCTCGCATACGCTCATATTAAAATAATTATAAACTCCTAATTGGATTATTAAACAACAACTAAGAACAAGCAAATAGATTGTATTGATCAGAAGTAATGCAATTATCTTATTAAGTAAAATTAAAAAATCATTCCATATTAAAGTTGAGCCAAATTCACTATTTCACAATTTTTACTTTTATTTTATTCAAGCGCATACCTCATCATATCCTGAAGTTTATATGAATGCTTTTTGTATTAATATAAAAATTGCAGTTAATTTGCTTATTAGTGCTGTGCTTGCAGTATTATATTATAATTATCAGGATTTTTATCAATATAATGTTGAAAATATCGCTATTTTCACAATAAAAGAAAGGAAAAGTTATTTATTCATCTATTGATTGAAATTAAAAATGGCTCAGCCTCACCTATAATAAAATTTGATAAGCATATTTTGAAATTATATTCGATATATTATTTTTTAGTTAATATTTTTAAAGTCTTGGCAATGGTAATCTGACTCCTTCTTCATTAGAAAAATAAGGCTGAATTGTACCATTTCCAATTTCTTCAAGTGAATTTGGCGACCAATTTACTCTTCCTTTATTTCTATTTATCAATTTATGTTCAGTTGCTTCTTTAAAATTTGTTGATCTGTATTGCAGCATTTGAGCTGCTAAATTATATTCCATTTTCAAACATTGTGCATAATTCAATGATTTTCCTTTTCTAAAAGCTTCATAAGCTATCCTCAGTGACAAAGGACACATCTCTTCTAATTTCTTCAAAATTTTTATACTCCAGCTGGAATTTACTTCTCTAAGTCTATACGCAATTGCCTCCACGCCAATATAATTATTGAAGCAATAAACCAATTCTCTCAAAACTGGCGTAATTTTTGATTCTCTTGTATTCGGATCAGTATGATATTTTTTTATTATTTCTTCCAAATTTTCACTCTCTTTCATTTCTTGCAAAACTTTTTCTTTTTCTTCTATAATGTAATATTTTGCTATACCATATAAATAGCAATCAACGCCATTTAATCTTTCTCCTGTTAATGATAAATATAAGCCAAGCTCAGGGACGGAAAGTCTGCTTAAATGATAAGATGACCCTGCATCAGGACAATATCCAATTGAAGTTTCAGGCATTGCCCAAACCGTTTTTGGGGTCGCAACAGCGATTTTACAAGCCCAAGACATTCCACAGCCACCTCCCATTGTATATCCATCCATTATTGCAATAGTCATTGTGGGCAAAATAGAAGTGAAATAAAAGCATGCGTTGACTCCCAGAAACATTTCTTCTGCGCTTGCTTGGCCAGTTAAAATCGCCAAAATATCGCCGCCAACACAAAAAGCTTTTCCTTCTCCAGAAAATACGATATTTTTTCGCTCTTCACGAGCAACAGCCAGTAGTCTGTGATACCACTGAATCATTTCTAAGTTAATAGAATTTAAAGCTGTGGGGCGATTTAGTTTGATATAAAAAGTGTTCGATCTTTCTACACAATCTATCAGAGAATCAGCAAGTTCAAGGTTCATTTACGTAAAAATAACAATGAATTTTTAATTATGGAACTATCTGCTTATTTTTGAAAATTTTTGAATTATGCAATAATAAAAGTAAATTTGCAAGATAAATAAATATATCATTTAAATCAATTAATTGATCCTGATTTATGATCAAACAGAAATGCATTCTCAAGATCCTTAAAATTGATTCACCATTATAATTTAATTCACCAGATAAATTAATTCACCATTTATAATAAATTCACCATTTTCAAATATTTCAGATGAGTAATATACATTTTACTTTTATTATTCTAATTAAATTTAATAATTTTATTTTCACACAATAAATCTTCTAATCTATTATTTAGACGTAAGGGTCAGGCATCAATTCTTCTATAGGAATATTCGGGTTCACATTATACTTCTTCAAATCAATAGGCCCTACAACTTCATCATCAATAAAGAAATTCCCATTAGTTGCTTTATTACAACTCGTCAAAATGGTATAAGCAGCATCAACCATAATATCAACTTTTCTTGATCTTTGCATTATCGGTTCTCCTCCCAATGCAAGTCTTATTGCTGCAGTCGCAATTGTCGTTCTTGGCCATAAAGCATTTACCCCAATTTGTCCTTTATATTCTTCGCTTAATCCTACCACACACATGCTGTCTCCGTATTTTGCAATTGTATAAGCCAAATGAGGAGCAAGCCATTTAGGGTTTAGGTTAATAGGTGGAGTAATATTTAGAATATGAGGATTTTGGGATTTAAGGAGATGTGGAATGCAGTATTTTGAAAGCATAAAAGTGCCTCTGGCGACAATGCTGTTCATTAAGTCGTATGATTTCATGGTTGTATCAACTGTAGGGGTAAGGGCGATATAGGAAGCGTTGTTGATTAAAATATCAATACCGCCAAAGGTGGCTACTGTTTGTTCGATGGCAGATTTTACTTGTTCTTCGAAGCGAATGTCACATCTGATTGGTAATGCTCTTCCACCTGCATCTTCAATTTCTTTGGCAGCTGTGTAAATGGTATTTTCAAGCTTTTTGTGAGGCTCAACCGTCTTAGCTAAAATCGCGATATTTGCTCCATCAGCTGCAGCTTTTTTAGCAATTGCAAGACCGATTCCTCTGGAAGCTCCTGTGATTACAATTGTTTTTCCTTTGAGATTTCCGACTTTCTTGAATTCCTTTATGTCAGTGTTTTTGAGGACCCAATATAAAGGTTGTGCAGAAAGATGCCTGTCTACAAGCTCAAGTCTTCTCATATTAATTATGGTGACGTATGGAAGTTTAGGAATTTTTGATAAAATAAGTTTCTTCATGCAAAAATCCAGGAGAAGAACAAAATAACAATTTTTTAAGAAAATTCAGGGGTTTATAAACATAAAGAAAAATTGGTAGAAAATATTGATAATTTTAAGTTTCAACGAAATGTGTAACTTATAAAAATCAACAATAAATTTACAATGAATTTTATTGAAAAGTAAAAGGTGAAGGAAACAATGAAAGTTAATAGAAAATATATTCAATTTTGGCTTAAAAAACTAATAGACGCATTTAAGTTAAATTCTAGTTAAGACTTCTAAAGTTTTGGAGATTCTAGTTTCGGCCCTTCTTCATTTGTGAAATAAGGACTCATTGTCGAGTCTCCTATTTCCACAATCGAATTTGGTATCCAATTTACCATTGTTCTGCTTTTATTTATCATTTTCTTTTGAATTGCTTCTTTGAAATTAGTTGATCTGTAGCTCGTCATTTGGACCCCTAAGTTGTATTCCATTTTCAGACAATCCATATAGCTAAGGTTTCTCCCTCTTCTAAAAGACTCATAAGCAACTCTTAAAGACAATGGGCAGAGCTTTTGGAGCTTAGAATAAATTCTGTTACTCCAAGCTGTGTTTTTTTCTTTTAGTTTATAAATAATAAATTCAAGACTATGATAAATGTTAAAGCATTCTCTCAGGTCTTTCAGAACTGGCAATATAGTAGACTTCTCTGCATCAGGCTCTACATGATATCTCTCAAACACTTTTACAATATCTTCCCCTAAAAAGATTTCTTTCCTGACTTTTTCCAGCTTTTCTTCAATGTGATAATGAGAAAATCCAAACAAATAGCAGTCAACGCCATTCAATTTTTCTCCAGTTAGCTGCAAATATAAACCCAACTCAGGCGGGTTTACTTTGTTTAAAAAATATGACGCACCTACATCAGGGCAAAATCCAATCGAAGTCTCAGGCATTGCCCAGAGAGTATTAGGCGTAGATACTCTTATAGAGCATCCCCATGCAAGCCCTGCTCCAGCTCCCATTGTAATCCCGTTCATCAAGGCAACTGTATGTGTTTCTAATCTAGTCAGCTGCAATAGAGTTTCTACTTCATATCTGA
>CATKHM010000266.1:0-24537 GCA_949751825.1 Blepharisma undulans
TAAATAGAAATTAGCTTGAAATGCTTATAGAAGTTTATGAAAGAGGAAATTGGGGAAAATTTGGATATTAGGGAATAAAATTAAAATCTATATAAATGGATCAGTCTGAAAAACAAGTTTTTGGGAAAGCAAGCGAAACTGAGAAAATCGATGCGGATTCTCAGGAATGCTGAAAATAAGCAGAAATGAAGTTCTAGATGTAGAATCCCATCAAGAAATCCAGTCTGAAGTGCCCCAAACCCTCCCCTTTGAGGAGATTAAGACATGCAGCCAAGCTGAAGATATGGAAGATCTTATATATGGGGTTTTACACTGGAAATCTCAAATGAAATCAAGAATTGATCACGAAAAAGCTCAAAATCCTTCCTTCAATAGTGAAATGAGTTCATGGAATATGCAAAGCAGTGAAAGGATTCAACAGCTGGCAAATATTTTTGAGCTCGATGATCAGTTCGATACAGAAGATATAAGAGAAATTTCTAAGGCAATTTCAGAAATAAATAAAAATCCCATCGGGAATGACTTTATGGAAGCTCTAATTTATCAACTTGTACAATATCCAGATAAGCTCATGGAGGAGCTTACTTCAAAGAGCAAAATCCACCCTGAAGACAATAAAGATAATATTTGCCAGTATCTGAAGAAATTCAGCAAAATATACATCGTGAAAGGGGCTGAAACTCATTTCCAATGCCCAAAATATATAATATCAAATGAAGAAAATTGAGGAGATACATTAGAGTGCTTCAACTCTCACTTTTCTCTTATTCTTAAGCTTAACCCAAAATGCAGAGCTAAAATCTCAACCCTCAAAGAAGGAGAAATAGTGACTGAAACACGTAAACCTACAACATTTCTGATGACTTTTTACCATGAGCTTATTCATATTCTCAACTATTTGTCAGATAGTGAAACATATAGGTTCAACAATATACCATTTGAATATTTTCAATATTTGAATGTTTGTTGGCCTGCTTTAATTAGTCTGTATGATGGAATGAAGCTAAATGAAGTATGAGATAAAAAGTCTGCTGAAATTAATGCTGTGATTGGTCATGAATACAGACCAAAAAAAGGGAAATATTATATTGGAAGATTTTCTGAGGCTTCGTTTTCTTTGGCAATGAATTTGCATGAAATCAGGCTGCCTTATATAATGGCAGATTTTGCTACCATCTAAAAAACTTCTGAATGTCTTTTCAGTGAGGGCAGAAAACAGATAAATATTAATGAAAATATATTAGAAGATAAAATAGTAAAAACAAGCATGAATATACCTGCTTCTTCTGGTAGATATGAAAATATGGAACCAAAGTGAAAATTTCAAAGCAATTTGATTTTTGGGAGGAAAATCAGGAAGAAACTATCAGAAGAACAATTGAGTTGTCAGAAAAAGAAGATAATGAGTATGCGACTCTATGGCTTGCTGAATGCAATAGAGTTGGAGCTTATAGTGATAAAAATATTGCTGAGGCCATCAGGCTCTATAATAGAGCGATAGAGAAAAATCGTAGCTATGATGCAGCTGTGCAGCTTGGAGGATTATATTGGTCATGTGGAAATATATCGGATGCAAGAAGGTGCTACAATCTTGCTCTAGAAATATTTGAAGAGAAACCATACTACTCAACTGATGCTTTTACTTTAAAATGGCAGATTGTTATGGTTGAGGATCAAGCAAAGATCTCAATTATATAAAAAATTAATATTTAAGAATTTTAATTTAAGGGCATTATTAATTATTTTGTAATATATTTTATTTAAATTAAATGAGTAGAATTATTACTAAAAGTTGATATACATTAAAATATTTTACCTTTTTTGCTTCTTCAATGGGAAATAAAATCATCTTTAACTGCAAGTCAATTTGAAAAATGAAAATATTAGCAATATGCTCTTAGTCAACTTTATTGATAAAAATAACAAGTGTGTTTGTATAAAATTGGATTACTTATAAATTAATTTATAAAACTCAACAAAAAAATAAAACTAAATTTAATTGAGTATTTCAATATAGAAATGGGGGTGCTTTTGTTTTGCTGCCCTATTTTTAACATTCTTGATTATTTTTCATTTCTTAATTCCCTTGAGCTTTATTGCAAAAATGCTTCAAACTGAGTAAGTTTTTCAATAGCATTATAAAGCTTTTACCAGAAAAATGAAATAGCCAACCCTATTAATGGTAATTTTGCACAAAGATTAATGCCCGATGGCTGAGAATAGGCAGTTTAAGTTCTATTAGAGGTAGAAGCAATCCAATTCGCTTATTTCACTTTAGCTTCTCCGAGATCAAAAATATTATAGGAACTCAAAATGCATATCCATTAATTAATATGAAGCTTTCAACATAAAACAAACTTTTGATAATTTTATTCTGAGATTGCAAGCAGCAATCAGAGTAGAAAGATTATGATTAAAACTATTAATTTTCACTTGAAGAATTTTTCTCTTCCCTACTTTTCTTTAATTCTTTTAATTCTTCTTCCTCCGATTCAATTTCCCAGATCAAGGCATAAGCATCAGCAGGATTATATTTTTATAAGAATTATTTGGAAGGCACATTCAATCGAATTTCATAATATTGCATTTATACAAGTAGTAATTAAATTATATCCAAAAACAAATATTACTGCATCTTTTGTTATTTGAGTTTCCAAACAATTTTTAGGCAATTAAGTCCTAATGCGAGCATAAAAGCATTATTTCTCTTAATTGCTCTATTTAAGGTATTTTTGCTTCATAATATTCCCACACACCAAGTATCCTTTATAGTCTTTTTTCTTATTTTCTGTTCAATTTTAAGTATATTTCTCAAATAACTAAATTTCCCATTATTCAGATTTTCTTTAAAATACTTTTTATTCCTTACTTCCAAACCTCCTTTATCTATCCCCTTTCCTCAAATATTCTTTCATAATTGATATTTCGCCAGAATAAAATTTTCCAAAATATGAATTTGAATCTTCTCGACAACATCCCTCAAAGTTCTCTTTTCTACCAATTTTCAGAGCGAAGAAAAGAATGCGAAAGCATTATTACTCTTTTCCAAGAAATTTCGAATCTTCAAAATACATATTCTTACAATCTAGAAAATATTACCAATCAGGTTACTTTCGGGCAGCTGTCAGGATCCTTAAATGAGGCTTGGTCAGCGATGAATAAATATTTTCTTAATAAAGCGCATCAGTCCCAGCAATTTGCTGAGAATTTGGAGTCAGACGTGATCCCTCCCTTGCAGATGATGCTGAAAAATTACAATTATTCATTAAAGAAACTTTATGGTGATTGTAATAAATTTTCGAGAGAAAAACAAAGGCAGATGGAAGAAGCAGAAAATTCTAAAATAAGGTATTGAAAAACCTGCTCAAATTGTGAACAAATTTTATTAAAATTGGACCCAAATAGTGATCAAAGCAAAATAATTTCAAATAAAAGCAAAAAAGAAGTAGAAAAACAGCTGAAACTTTATATAGATGCAATAGAAAATTATAATAATTTGACTACAGCTTGTTATGAGGCTTCATCAAAGTTCGCAAAAGAACTTCAAATAGAAAACTTCAATCTGTTTGACTCATATAAAGATTGTCTTACTAAATTTATTGTGTACGAAACTTCATCATTGAGAAATCTTCAATATGATATTGAAACTTTTTCACATATAATTCAAAATCTTGAGCTGAAAGACACAAATTTAGAATTATTAACAATTGATAGTTCAAGTGAAAATTCCCAAGAACTTTCCTATGAGCCCTATTCTGGCTCCCATCCGTTTTTCAAAAGCCTCTCCACCAAAGAAAAAATCACCAGCAATTTCCAAATTGAAGGTCTCGGAAAAATAGGCAGCTTATATAAGCGAGATTTAGATAAAATTTTAAATAAAGCTTATCAAGGAATCAAATTAAATGCAGACGACTATCAACAGTTCAACTGTATAATTAAAGAAAACGTAGGAAGAAAATGCTGATGTCTATGCATGAATAGCTATAAAAATAAAGGCAGCATAATTTTATCAGAAGATGGATTTTCATTAGTATCTGAACTTTTAAGCTCTTTTTTGAATGAATGCGAAAGAGAAGGAGATTTATTATCAATAAAAGAGTGCATAATATTTTTGCAATCATTTTATAAGGAAAATAGTGATGGGAAAGTGTTTTTAAAGGAAAATTTGTGTAGTCACCCATTATGAGAAAATTTGGAATTGTGGAATTCTTTGATACAGTTTTCGATAGAAAATGAAATGAAGGATTGCCAAAAGTATATAAAGAAAGATAAAGATACAAGTTTGCATATAGAAAATGTGGCGTTTTGCCAATTGGGGTCGTTTTGTGATACTATGCAAGCTTTTCATATAAAATTTTCAAGGATTAAAAGACTTATTATAAGACTTGCAAAGAAATACAAAATCCCAACCAAAGACTTACAGATCTTATTAGCAAATATTGATCCTGATATAGATGTCACACAAAGCCTTGAGCATGAAAAAACACAAGAAGTTTTCAGAGGAATTCCAATTTGGCTAAAAGTAATTGAAGGCGCAGCTACAGCATTAAGTAAGCGAAGCACAAATAAAAATCCTAAAGGTCCTCTAAAGCTTTCTCCTCCTCGGTTGGATCGTACCGGAGAGTCAAAAACTCCTGATGTTTTCAATTTTGAAGATAGAAGATCCCTATAATTATTGTTTACATTTCTTTGATTTATATGAAATATTAATTTTATTTCTTATTTAACTAATTTTTGCTTCTTTTATTGTAAAGATACTGCTGGAATATTTTTGATAAAATTAGATCTCATTTTTCGAGTATATTTCTAATGAAATTTTTCAAATTTATAAAAATTTCCACTCTTATTTTATCAAGAAAATTTCTATAAAGATAATAGTTTCTTTGGAATTGCCTCAAAAATCCATATATAAGGGGATCTGAATAGAAAATGTTTTTTGATTTATGTATTGAAAATTAAAAGCCCAAATCAATATCAAGCATAGAAAAGCTGAAAATCATTAAATATGTATAGCATAGACACTAATTTATATTTAAAGCGATCTAAGTTTGGCCAAGTAAACTAATATCTTCAGCAGATGAATTATAATTCAAATTTAAAATTTTTAATTCAAGATTTGCTATCATTAAAATTTTATGATTTCACTGATATTTCAGTAATGTGCCTTTAATCTGCTGTCGATATTTCTTAATCATAATTTATGATAGTTGGTATAAAATCATATTACTCATTTTATAAGTCAATCATTACCATTTTCTTGCTATGCCGAAATCAGCTTTAACAGAGTATCATAAGGCTATTTAAAATTTATTTGATAAGTTGCGAGATTCTTCAACATTTTAAGTAAAAATAGTGTCTATTTCTCTACTCGTACTTTATTTATATCTCTTTTATTGCAAATTCTTCTTATGCTGGTTGAGCTTTATTATTAAAATACATATTAAGTGAATCATTTTTCATGGCATCCTTATTCTAAATATTTCAAAAACATTAAGACATACAAAAGAGTTTTCCCCTTAATCTGATAGCTTGAATATATTATCATTACCAGAAAGCAAAGGGTTTTATTGTATATTGAGCGGGGTAGATTAACTTTTATACTTTTTACTTTGAGAACAGCAATATAATCAAAAGTGGTTTAGAGCTGTTATCTGTTGGGTCGATATAAGGGCATGAGTAAATGTTTGTGCAGCATAATAGTCCAAGAAGTTTAAAATGATTATATGATTTTTGATGATATAATATCTCATAAGCGTAAGATGGATCTATTCAAGTTGCTGCAATGACTGTTAACTTTTATTTTAAATGTTTATAAATTCCGTTAAATTTTAATAGCAAAATTTTTTAGATATTTTGAAGCATAATAAGTAACTTAAAGTTATCATTGGAAAAAACTTTAATTTAAATTACTTTTAGTAAAATTTGCCAATTCTTCTAATAATTTAGGCATTATCATTTTAAGTACATAATGATTGATTCAATCAAAAGCTGCAGGTCTTAAGTAGACCGAAGACTGATACACATGAACGATTATTCATATAACCTGAAACATGCAATTATTAGTTTGTCTATATATAGCCCTATGCGTAGAGAACTATCTCTCCGACAGGTCCGGCTGGCTCAGATTTACTTGAAAAGTGGAGAAATCTCTTTTGGTAATAATTGCGCTCTCCAGCTGATTGGTCAATCTGAGTTTGTTAAACTAATAAAAAGACGAGCTGGTTTATAAGCAATTTCAATAAATTAATAGGAATATTAAAGATATTGCTAATTCTTAATCCAAATTTGATTGTTCATTTATTTTTAGGTTAGTAATTCTTTGAAATGTTATATCAAAGCTATATTCAATATGAGATTGTTTTATTAAACTTGATAGTTTGACCAAAAAATGCAATAAATTACCAAGAAAGGTTTTCAAAATTACAATCAACCAAGATAAAACATTCAGCCTATGATTACTCTTTCATATTTGTCTCTTTATTTGATATATTAATATTAATATGAAATGAGTAATTTCACTAGTTTTTTTAAATGCATTTATTTTTACTCAAAGCTTATTTCAAAGAATTTTTCTGTTTTAGTTGTGATAAATAACTTTACCGATTCTGTAAATTATTTTTTATGCAATATTTTCTCTTATGCTATAGTGCTGAAAGTGTTGATTTATTGAAATGAGTAAATTTTTGCTTGGAATCATTGAATAAGTTATTTATATTTGAGTAAATAGGATCAATATCAGTTTTTGATTCTTCGCTTCATAATAAATTCAGCCGATATTTCTATAGTAGTTTTCATATTCATCAATGTATATTGAACATAAAACTATTTCTATTCATGCATCATTTCATGTTAGCCTTTATGGAGAACATGCATTTTATACTTTTTTCAATATAGCACAGAATTTTTGATTAATAAGTCATATAAGTCAATTGTCTTTGATTGAGTCCAGTGTTTTCTCATGATTTTAAATATTTTCAAAATATATTAAGATAAAACAATTAGCTTGTTGAATTATCGTTGGTAATCACAGAAATTTTACCCTTCAGAATATTACTTTCAATAACTAAAATTCAGAAATTTGTTTTCAAGTATATTATGCTAATACAAATAATATAGTGTTTATATCTTTGAGCTGAAATTTCGTTAAAATTCGAAAATTAACTGATTATTAGTTTTTGATATTGATAAAATTTCCCCAGTTGTTTCTTTGCTTAATAATTAATAACGAGTATGTTGATTATTATACACGAGTAGCAACTACTCTTTGCTTCTTCGATTTATGTCATTTTAATAGTCACTAATATAAGTTTTAAAGCGCTTTATCTTGAATTTGTGATAGCTGCTTCGAATTATTTTCTTATAATGTTCTGACTTTTATATAGTTTTAGCTGAGAATTTAGTTTTAAATGTTTATAAATACCGTTAATTTTTAGAAAATAAATCGTTTAAAAATGGAGATTTAATAAGGTAGCCTATAATTTCTACCCTTTAAGAGTGAGCACACAAGATTTTTAAAACAAACATTTTTATATTTTTATTTAATTAATACGAACATATGATAAATAAATGTAATCATAATTGAAATAATAATTATAACTGTTATTTTTTTAATGAACAAAAATCATCAGAATTTAAAATAAATGGCATTGGAATCAGAAACTATTTCTTTTTCAATATCATTTTTTCTTAATTTTATTATAAGATCAATTCTTGAAACGCTTTTGATGGAAAGAGATCTTATTTTCTGAAGATATTGCTTTTGGCTTATTTCATTAAAGTTATATCATAGCAATGCTTAACTTGAATTTAAATGGCTCGGATAGGATTATATTACTCAATCTTTATCTCATCAATACCCTTTTCTTGTCATATCGGAATCAATTAGAATTGGGCATTATAATGCCATTTAAATAAATTAAATTCATTTGTGAGCAATTGCAAACTTCTTCAAAGTTTTAAATGATAAAAATTTCCTATTTTTCAACCTGTGCTTTGTTATATCTATTTAATAAAAAGTCTTTATATGTTGATCAAATTTTATTAGTAAATTTCAGGCTTTTTGGCAATTATTGCATTGCTGCCGTTATGATAAATATTTCGCAAGCATTAAACTATGCAAAAGATTTTTCCCCAAGAAGTGATCGCATGAATATATTATTCTTCCAAGAAAGAAAAGGTTTTCATTATCTATTGAATTGATTAATTAGCCATTTAACCTTTCTTGGGTGTACCTCAATTATATGAAAATTTGTTTTGATCATTGGATTTTAAGTCGGTTCAAGGGCATGAGTAAATGTTTTTGCAGTATGATGATTCAAGAGGCATAAAATAACTATGCAATTTTTGATGATATAAGTTCAAATTAAATTGCGAAATACTATTTCAAGTTGCTGAAATAACTGTTAAGCTTTGTTTTAAATGTTTATAAATTCCGTTAATTTTTAATGGCAAAATTTTTGAATTTTTAAGCATTACCAATTTAATTTAAGAAAAGTGATATTTTGATTTAAATTAATTTTTACTTATAAGAAAATGCTCGTTTTTATATCGAATATCAAATAAATTGCATTTGAAATCATAAATAACTTGAATTAATTTATTGAATCTCACAAATTTCACAAAAAAATTACAGATAACTTTTTCATGTAAATTTTAATATTTTTTCATCAGCGAATAGAAAATTTACTCTCTAGCTTAGGAAGAAGACAGTAAAATTATCAATTTCTATAATACTTTTTATTAGTATTCATTTAAGTGCATAATGCATAATTCAATCAAAAGCTGCCTGTCTTAAGTGTAACCAAAGATGATGCATATGAAAGGCCATTCAAGAAACCTGAAACATGCAAATTTTAGTTTGTCTATATATAGCCTTGGGCATGGAGTGCTTATCTCTCCAATTGGCCCAGCTGACTTAGGTTGGCTTGAGCAAGTGGAGAGAGTTGGAATGAAGTCTCTCTATAATTTTTGCTGGATTTCCAGTCGATTTGGTTAATCTGAGCTTGTCAACCTACTAAGAGATGAGCTCCCTATGTCTATACAAGGTAATTCATAGTTATTAGTTAACAATTTCCTTGCAATATTATATCAAAATCATTTTTAATATTGGATTCTTTTGGCTGCATTTGATAGTTTGAATAAAAGCGCAATAAATTCCAAATTTTATAATTCAAGTAAAGTATTCATGTATTATTTCATTTCACCTTTATGCAGAGCGTGTATTTATATTTTTCTTAATATAACAAAGAATTTTGATTAATAAGTTTATTAAATCTGATGCCTTTAGTTAAGTCTAATGTTTTCATAAATTATTAAAAATCTTCAATATATATTTAGAAAATAATATATGTCTTGAATTTTTGTTGGTAATTACAGAAATTTTTTATATTGCGCTAATCTAATAATATAAGGGAAATGCTTTATAGCTGAAATTTCGTTAAAATTTTATAATTTGCTGATTATTTGTTTTGTGATTGATTGAAAATTTCACAAGTTTCTTTGCTCAGTCACTAATAACGATTATGCTAATTAATATACACGAACTATAGCTTTTCCATTCTTCATCTTTTTACTGTCATTTTATAAGTTACTAATATAAGTGTTAAAGGCTATATCTTGAATTTGTGAATAGCTGCTTTGAATTAAGCTCTGATAAGATAATGACTTTTGTATTTTTTTAGCTGAGAATTTGGTTTTAAATGTTTATAAATACCGTTAATTTTTGGAAAATAAACGTTTAAAAATGGATATTTAATAAGGTAATCTATAAGATATAGCTAAATTATTAAATTTAACAAATGATTAGTCTTTAGTTTATATCAAAGCTTCTTATATAAAAATTTCGACTTATCTTGACTTAATTGCCTGCTTTTTAATTTATATGGTCGATCCGAAAGGCTCTCTAAAACTTTCTCCTTCTCAGTTTGATGCACCAGTGAGCCAAAAACTTTTTAATATTTCAATTTGAAGATAGAAGATCCCTATAATTATTGTTTACATTTCTTTAATCTTTTATAATACTTATTCCACTTATTTTTTAACATAATTTTAGCTTGTTTTATTGTAAAGATATCTTCTTGGAGGTATTTTGATAAAAATTGATTAAATATTGCCTCAGATTAATTCCAATTAATGAAGTTTCATAATAATATTAAGAACATTTTTAATCGGCAGTGTTATTTCCCGTGAGAGCGCATTGAAAATTCATACATATAGTGATCTGATAGAAAACTTATTATGATTTCATGAATTGAAAATTAGAGCCTAATACATTATCAAATGTATTAAAGCTATATATAGGCTAATTGATATATAAAACGAACTGAGCTCCGAAAATAAGATAATAGTTTCTATTGTTGTTTGAAATCAAATTTAAAATTCTCTAATATCAAGATTTGCTGTCATTATATTTAATGAGTTCACCAACACATAAGACAGTGAATCTCCAGGGATTCTTGTAGTATTTCTCAATATAAATTTATATGGTTGGTATAAAATCATATTGCTGAATCTACATGCCAATCAATAACATTTTCTTGTCAAACCGAATCAGCTATAGCAGAGTATTATAAGATCATTTTTATATATTTACACTCTTTTTGAAAAAGTGGAAGTTTCTTCAACATTTCAAGTGATAACAATTTTCATTTCCCTACTCATGCTTTGTTTATATCTTTTTATTGATAAACCCTCACGACTCAGTTAATTTTGTTATTAAAATCCAGATCTATTGAATTATTTTTTCATGTAAACCTTACGATAAGTATTTCAAAAATATCTAGTAATACAAAGGAGTTTTACCCTGAATGCGATCGCTTTGAATATCTTATCCTTGTCTGAAAACAAAGATTTTTGTTATGCATTGATTGGATTGATTAAGTTTTAAATATTTACTAGGTCTCAGAATAGTGCAAAATGGTTTTGGAGTAATCTTTTTTAAATTGATATACGGGTATGAGAAAAACTCTTTGCAGTAATATAATAGTTCAAGAAGTGTAAAACGATTATATGATTTTTGATGATATAAGTTCAAATAAAACAAAAGTTTAAGTAGTCAAGCTGCTGTAATAACTGTTAAGTTTAATTTAAAATGTTTATAAATTCCGTTAATTTTTAATGGCAAAAAAATTTTTGAAAATTTTCAAACATAACCAAGCCAGTTAAGGTTATCATTGAAAAAATAATGTTTTTATTAACTGCATTTTCCTAGTGAAAAGAATATTTCTCGAGGATAGAAAAGACGACAGTAAATTGTCAATTCCTATAATACTTTATATTTTAAGTGCATAATGATTAAATCAAATAAAAGCTGCAGGTCTATATATGTAGTTCTGGGAATAGAGTGCTTATCTTTCCGATTTGCTCAGCTGACAGAAGTTGGTTTAAACAAGTGGAGAGTTAGAATTGAAATCTCTCTTGTAACAATTGTAGCTCTTCAATCGATTTCGTCAATCTGAGTTTGTCAGCCTATTCAAGTGGTGAGCTCTTCATGTCTATTAATAGAAATATTAGAATCATTGCTAATTCTTAAATCCTAACTGATTATTTATTAACTTTTAAATATAGTTATTAGTTAATAATTCCTTAAAATCTATATCAAAATAATATTTAATATTAAATACTTTTATTTCAGTTTCGCTTTTCCAAAAACGCAATAAATTTCTATAGGTTTTGCAAAATTTATAATTGCCAAGGTAAAGCATTCAGCTTTAATTTCTCTTACCTATTTGTCTCTTTGCTAATCATGTGTAAAATTCTCGAATTTGAGTGAGGCCATTAGTTTTGTAATTTATTTATTTCTACTCACAAGCTTATTCCAAAACGTTTTCTCGTTTATTAGTAGTAGATAAATTAAAAATTTTAACTGATTCTGAAAAATTATTTTTCAATCAATATTTCGCGAGTTTATACTGCTGAAAGTGTTGATTTATTGAAAGAACAGTATTTTATTCTTGGAATCACTGAATAAGCGATTTATCTTTAAAGGTGTAGGTTCATCCTCAGTATTGAGTGATTTTATAATAAATTCAGCCGATTCTCTATAGAAATTTTCTTATACATCAATGAACACTGAATCCAAAACTATTTATATTCATGTATAATTTCATTTTAGCCTTTATGGAAGACATGAATTTATAATTTTTTTCAATATAGCACAGAATTTTTGTATAATAAATTGATCAAACCAAATGACTTTAATTGAGCCAAATATTTTCAGATGATTTTGAATGTTTTCAATATATATTTAGAAAAAGAAAATTTTTGTTTAATTCTTGTTGGTAACCTCAGAAATTTTACTCTCCAGAAAATTACTTTCTTATGCTAGCATTCAAAAATGAGTTTCAGGTACATTGCGCTAATTTAAGCAATAAAACATTTACATCTTTCAGCTGAAATTTCGTTAAAATTTGAAAATTTCCTGATTATTAGTTTTTTTGTTGAATAGAAATTTCACCATTAGCTTCTTTGCTTAATCATTAATAACGAATATGATGATCAGTATACATGAACAAAGTATGCTCTTTTCTTCTTCGTTTTTTTATTATTTTGATAGCTACTAATATAAGTTTTAAAGTGCTTTATCTTGAATTTGTGATAGTTGCTTCGAATAATTTTCATATAATGCAATGACTATTGTAAATTTTTTGCTGATAATTTAGTTTTAAATGTTTATAAATACCGTTAATTTTTGGAAAAGAAATCGTTTAAAATGGATATTTTAATAAGATAATCTATAATACCACTCAAAACTGTCTGGAGGCGAGACCAAAATTGAGATGCCTAGTTTTAATTATGAATCTGAGTTTGTCAGTCTACTGAAATGATGATCTCTTCATATATACATAAGAGAATTCATAGGCAATTCCAATAAACTAAAGGAATATAAAAGTTATTGCTAATTATTGATTATTCATTAAATTTTAGGCATAGTTATTAGTTAATAATCCCTTAAAATCTTATATCAAAATCATAGTTAATATTAGATTCTTTTGTTCAATTTTATAGTTTTGCCCAAAAACGCAATAAATTCCCCAAAATAATTTGAAAATATATATAACTGTTATTGTTAATCTTTCAATTGGCAACTTCTCTCACATATTTGTCTGCAATTCGATATATCAATAATTAACCGAATTGATGATTTCACTTGTTTTTTTATTTATTTATCTCTGTTCAGAAGCTTTTTTCAAAACTTTCTTCTCTACTTTTAGTAGTGAAAAATTTCATTCTAATTGATTCTGTAAAATTGGTTTTTGTTCAAGATTTTGCTAGCCTAAACTGCTGAAAGCGTTGATTTTTTGAAAAAAACAACATTTTTCGCATGGATTTATTGAGTAAGAGATTTATATTTAGCATAAAAGTTCATTATAAGTATTTGAGCGGTTTGTTAATAAATTCAGCCGATTTTTTATATAAGTTTTCATATACATCAATAAACACTGAATCCAAAACTACTTATATTCATGTATCATTCATTTAGCTTTATGAAGGACATGCATTTATACTTTTTTCAATGTAGCACGAGATTTTTGATCAATAAATCTATCAAATCATTTGTCTTTGATTGAATCCAACACTTTCACATCATTTTAAATGCTTTCAATATATATATAGAAAAAAGAAAATGTTTGTTGAATTCATGTTGTAATCACAAAAATTTTATCCTTCAGAATATTAATTTTTTATTCTGAAACTCAGAAATGAGTTTCAGGTACATTACTCTAGTCTGAATAATAAAACGCTTATATCTTTTAGCCTAAATTCCGTTAAAATTTGAAAATTTGCTGATTGTTAGTTTTGATGTTGATAAAAATTTCACCAGCTGCTTCTTTGCTTAACCATTGATAACGAGTATGATGAGTATTTTTCACGAGTAGTAACTGTTCTTTTCTTCTTCGTTTGCTTATCATTTTTATAGTAACTAATATCAGTTTTAAAGTGATTTATCTTGAATTTGTGATAGTTGCTTCGAATAATATTCGTATAGTACAATGACTATTGTATTTTTTAGCTTATAATTTAGTTTTAAATGTTTATAAATACCGTTAATTTTTGGAAAATAAATCGTTTAAAAATGGATATTTAATAATGTAATCTATAAATAAAACTATATATTTGTTGAACTATTGTTAGCAATTTAAGGAATTTTAAACTTCAGAGTATTACTTTCATATACTAAAATTCAGAGTGACTTTATGCTAAAATATAAATATTACATCTTATGTATTTTTCATCTGAAATTTCGTTAAAATTTGAAAAATTTGGTGACTTTTTGTTTTTATGATTATTGAAAATTTCACCATTAGCTTCTTCGCCCAATCATTAATAACAACTATGATGATCAGTATCTATAAATAAGAGCTGCTCTTTTCTTCTTCTTTTTTTTATCATTTCAATAGTCACTAATATAAGTTTTAAAATGCTTTATCTTGAATTTGTTATAGTTGCTTCGAATTATTTTCTTATAATGTTCTGACTTTTGTGTTCTTTTGGCTAAGAATTTAGTTTTAAATGTTTATAAATACCGTTAATTTTTGGAAAAGAAATCGTTAAAAATGGATATTTAATAAGTTAATCTATAATTTCTAAAGGCCCTTAAAGCTTCCTCCCCCATTGGTTGATCGTACTGGCAAGTAAAAATCCTGATGTTTTCAATTTTGAAGATAGATAGAATATCCTTATAATTATTGTTTACATTTCTTCGATATTTCATAATATTATTTCAGTTATTTTTCAAAGATAATTTTAGCTTATTTTATTTTAAAGGCATTTAAAGGCATCTCCTTGGAGATATTTTGATAGAAATATATTGTTATGTCCATGCGAGCGCTTTTAAAATTCATACGAGGATGATCTTATAGAAATTTGATATATTGAAAATTCAGAGTTAAAATCATTATCAAATGCAGAAAATTTTCAGAGAGGCTAATTGAAATTTGAAGTTAATTGAGTTCTGCAAAGTAAATAATAGCCACTGTCTTTGCATTGAAATCAAAATTTAAAAAATTCTAATATCAAGATTTGCTATTATATTCAAGAAGTTCTTTAACACATTAAGCAATCAATCTCAGAGATTCATGTAGTATTTCTCAATATAAATTTATATGAGCTGGTATAAATTTACAATACAGAATCTATATGGCAATCAATAGCATTTTCTTGTCATACAGAAATCAGCTATAATAGACTATTATTAGACAATTTAAATATATTTTCAATTCTTTTTGAAAAAGTGGAAGTTCCTTCAACATTTCAAGTGATAGGAATTTCAATTTCTCTACTCGTCCTATGTTGATATTATTTATTGGCCAGTGCTCATGTCTCAGCGAACTTCGTTTTATAAATACAGATCTATTGAATCATTTTTTCATGTAAACCTTATGATAAATATTTCAAAAACATTAAGTAATGCAAAGGAGTTTTTCTCTGAATGTTTTTGCTTGAATGTATTATCCGTGCCTGAAAACAAAGATTTTCGTTGTTTATTGATTGGATCGATTAAATTTTAAAGATTTTACTATGGGTGTCCCAACATAATGCAAAATTTTTTTGGAGCGATCATTTTTTAAATCGATATAAGGGCATGAGTAAAGCTCTTTGCAGTATAATAGTTCGAGAAGCGTAAAACGATTATGTGGTTTTTGATGATATAAGTTCAAATAAACAGTATTACAAACATTCAAGCTGCTGTAATAACTGTTAAGTTTAATTTAAAATGTTTATAAATTCCGTTAAATTTTAATGGCAAAATTTTTGAAGCATAACCAAGCCAACTAAGGTTATCATTGAAAAAAATACTTTTTTAATTTAAACTGTATTTTTCAACTCAAAAAATTCGTTCAATGAGCAAATAATTTTTTGATTTTATAGTAACTAATAATTATAATAAAAACTAAGTGCCTAATGATATCGAATTTTTAAATAGCTTACATTTGTAAATCATAAATAAATTAGATTATTCCTTCAAAATTCGGGAAAAAATTAATAACTCTTCATCAGCAACGAAAATCTTGCCAGCAAAGGAATGGAATTCAGTAAATTGTCAATTCTCTGACATTTTTAGATCTATTCATTTTAAGTGAATCATGATTGATTAAAATAAAAGCTGTAGGTTTATGTTAAACCGAAGTCTGATATATTTAAAGATCATTCAAGCCAAAAATACAACTAAATTAATAGGGATATTAAAGACAATGCGAATTATTAATCTTAATTTGATTATTTATGAAATTTAGGTATATATTAGTTAATAATTTCTTGAAATTTTATATTAAAGCAATATTTAATATGAGATTATTTTTATTACATTTGAATCAATTTCATAAAAATCTTTACAAAGTTTATTATTATCAAGATAAAGTATTCACTTGTAATATTCTCACATATTTGTCTCTGTATTTGATATATTGATAACTATTAAGCTGAGAAGATTTCTCTATTTTTTTAAATTTTTACTTTTGTTCACCAAACATATTTCAATAATTTGTCTTTTTATAGTTCTTATAAATTAGATTTTGATTTATAAAATTACCACATTTTGCTGCTGGGATGATTGAATAAACTACTTATTTTTAAGCATGTCAGTTCATTATCTCTATTTGAGTGTTTTTTTATAATTTAAGATGGTTTCCATAGAATTTTCATATGCATCAATAAACATGAAAATCCAAAACTCTTTATCTTCATGTATTGTTTCATTTTAGTCTATGTGCAGGGCACGTATTTATACACTCTGATTCAATATCGAACAGAACTGTTGATTAATAAATCAAAAAAGAAATCAAATAGCTTGAATAAAGTCTAATATTTTTTCATAATTTTTGATGTTTCCAATATATCTTGTTAAAAGAATACGTTAGCTGAATTCTTATTGATAATTACAGAAACATTACTCTTTAAAATGTGATTTTTATTTACTCATATTCAGAAGTAACTATAAAAACACAGCTTTTTTATCTTTCAGCCGAAATTGTGTTAAAGTTTGAAAAAAATTCTGATTATTAGTTTTGATGTAAAGATTACATTTCATCAATTGTTTCTTTGCTCAATCATTAATAACAAGTATGTTTATTAGCTTATATGATTTAGAGCCGATTTCTTTTTCTACTTTTCTTCTTTTTAATAGTCACCAATATAAGTTTTAAAATGCTTTATCCTCAATTTGTGATAGCTGCTTCAAATGGCTTTGAATAATATGATGATTTTTGTATTGTTTTAACTGATAATTTTGTTGAAAATGTTTATAAATACCGTTAATTTTTAGAAAATAAATCGTTTAAAAATGGATATTTAATAAGGTAATCTATGAATTTCTTAAACTGCTGCTACTGCTGTGCAATCACCAAGCACCAATTTATATATAGCTAGCAAGCAAAGAATATAAGCAACACATAGAGTGACTTAACCAAAAGTTTCAAGCCTAAGTAATGCTAAATACTACACACACAAAGCATTCAAAAAATCTGGGAGCATGCGCTATATGCTTTTGATATATAGCTCTGGGCTTGTTATTCTTATCTCTTCGATCAACTCGGCGGCCTTGTGTTGGTTTGACCAAGTGAAATGGCTTATCTTGGCTTAATTGCCAGCTCTCCAGCTTGTATGGTCAATCCGAGTTGATAGAATAAACGGAAAGATAGCTCTGCATACCTACACAAGCTAATTTACATGCAAGTTCTATAAATAAATAGAGACATTAAAGACTTGCTATTTTTTAATTCTAGTGTTCGATTATTCATTAATGTTTAGGCATATTTAGTAGTTAATAATTTCCTTTTCCTTGAAGTCTTATATCAAAGTCATGTTGAATAGGAGATTATTTATTTGAATTTGATGGTTTGATAAAAAATCAAATAAATTTCGTAAAAAAATTTGCTAATTTCAAGGTAAAAGCATTAAACTTAAGCCTACTTTCATATTTGCTCTTTTTTAGATATGCCAAAAATTCATCAAATTGGGGTGAATTCGCTTCCTTTTTTAATACATATATAATTTTGCCATCGAGATTATTTTAAATTTATTCATTTTTATATTTTGATAACTTAAATTTACCTTTGTCATGTTAAAATTATTTTTCATTTAATATTTTCCAGGCTATACTGCTGAAAGTGCTGTTTTATTTATAGAGAAACTTTTCTTCTTATATATTTAAATTAAAGGCGAATCATCAATATTCAAATCATTTTCTAATTAACACCTTTTTCTTTGATATAACGCAGAATTATTGGTTAATAAATCAATCAGATCAAATATCTTTGGTAGAGCGTGATATCCTACATAGTATTTATGCGCCTCCAATACATTTTCATGAAAAAATTAATGTTTGATGAATTCTTGTTTGTGATGATGGATGCTATCCCTTAATATGTCATTGTATATCTCAATTTTCAGAAGTGATTTTTTAGGCATTTTACGCTAATCTTAATTAATCAACTTCTCTACCTTGCAGTTAAATATTTTACAATTTGAACAATTTTTGATTATTAGTTTATATCAGAATCTGAAATATGATCATCGGTTTCTTTGCTCAATTATTAATAGCAAGAAAGTTCAGTAGCATATACGAGGAGGTGTTGCTCTTTTCTTGATTCTATTTGGCATTATTATATTCAATGATATAAGCTTTAAAGTGCTTTATCTTGAATTTGTGATAACTGTTTCGGATGATTTTTGAATAATATGATGGTTTTGTCTATTGTTTTGGCTGATAATTTAGTTTTAAATGTTTATAAATGCCGTTAAATTTTGGAAAATAAATCGTTTAAAATGGAGATTTTTAAGGTATGCAGTCGAGTTTTGAAAAATTAAGCAACAGATAACCGTTTTAAAGTATGTAATTTTTTTCGATAAATATTCAGTTTTCGTTGAATTCTCGCAATTCAAGTGGTTTTTCTGAATTTTTTTTGGAAATCGCTTTCCTGATTTTTCTTCACATTTATCTTTGTTGCAGGAAGGCTTTTTGGGGTAATAGCTTATGACTTTAATCATAATTGCATTGGAAATTTAATCAATGATCTTTTGGACTCATTAGTCGAAGTAAAATATTCATTATTTGCTATTGTACTTGAAAGCAATATGAGTTTCATTTATAAAATTAAAGATATTCAAAATCAATTTATCTGCAGTGAGATTGCAGTTATTCCGAAGTTTTTAAACTGTCACCAAATTAGCTAGACCAATGTAAGTATTTCTTAATTTAAATTTATATGGCTTGGTATCAAATTATATTGCAAAATACCATATTCTTGTAATTTCGAAATAGCTATAACAGAGTATCATTCGACCATTCAGAAAAAATTTAAATGCTTTTGAACAAATCGTAAGCCTTCTTCAATATTTCAAAGATGCAAGCTTCTATTTCTCTGCTTGCGCTTTATTTATATATTTTTATTAATAAGTCTTCATGTGTTGATCGAACTTTATAATTTGGTTACTAATCTATTAATTCATTCTTCCATGGCCTCCTTATGATAAATATTTCAAAAGCATCAATATTTACAAAGAGCTTTCCTCTGAATCTGATTTCTTGATTATATTATCCTTGCTAGAAAACAAAAGTTTTCATTATGCATTGATTGGATTTGATTAGCGATTAAATCCTTTTCTATGTACACCGCAATATAATGCAAAGTGATTTTATCTTTAAAACGTGTAGAGTCAATTTAAGGGCATGAGTAAATGTTTTTGCCATATAACAATTCAAGAAATGCAAAACGATTATGTGATTTTTGATGATATAATTTTGAATACTCTTACAACAATCGGAGCCAGCTGTTTATAATAATTGTAAAG
This sequence comes from Blepharisma undulans, assembly GCA_949751825.1. Classification (NCBI taxonomy): domain Eukaryota; phylum Ciliophora; class Heterotrichea; order Heterotrichida; family Blepharismidae; genus Blepharisma; species Blepharisma undulans. The sequence continues at coordinate 19,792 of CATKHM010000266.1, forward strand.
TTTTGTTTTAAATGTTTATAAAATTCCGTTAATTTTTAATAGCAAAATTTTAAATTTGTTGGAATGCAGTCATTTAATTTAAAATAATATATGGAAAAATAGCACATTAAATTAAATTGCTTTTTAGGCGGCTATAATAATTATTTTCTTTCAAAACAAAATATAAATTTTATTATAATTTTTGATAGTCTTTCTCAATCATTTGTCTTTTCTCTTTCTATTTATTCCTCTTCTCAAGATAGCAAACCAGACAATTCTGCTAAACTATACTCTAAATAGCAACCAAATATATCTTTAATAACCAAAAACCACATGATTAAAATGGAGCTGAATAAAACCCACTTTAATCTAGTCCTGATTATTTATTGATAGCTCGAGTTGATAAAAATGTATTATTATAATCATTTTTATGTTTTTGACGCTCTCATGATAAATATTTCCAGGTATTAAGTAATAGAAACCGGTTTTTGAAATATTCTAAATTTCATTAATATAATGTTGTTCCAGAAAATCAGAAATTTTTTTGTTTATTTAGCAGATATTTTTCCTATATGACTTCTGATTTTAATCACTGCATAATGAAGGATTTTAACATTTTGGAAAGGCAGCTCAATGAAATGGACAAATGAATGCTTTTTTTACTACAGTAATTAGAGTAATGACTTGATTTTAGTTGACTTTCAATGAATTAAATTCAAATTTGAAGATGTTTCAATAAGTCTGATTGTTGCAGAAATTCTTTAATTTTGTTTTAATTGTTTATAATTTCCGTTAAATTTTAATAATAAAATTTTAAGTATCCTGGCTATTGAACAGTTATTGATACAAAATTAACAATATCAATATAGAGTGTTGATTTTTGGTGATTAAATTTATATTTGAAAATTTATTTATTTCAATTAAAGTTGTGATAATGCACCCACCTTTATTTTTATATAACTTATAATCTTTAAATAATTATTGCATTTATATGTCTCAACAAATTATGCATCTTCCCTTAGTCAATTTATTGGATGAGTTGGACTTTCTTATGGTATAATGATTGCAGTAGGATTGACAGTATTTGAGTCATTTTGTTATAAATTATAATCGTTTCCATAGAAATTTTCATATAAATCAATGAGCATTGAATCAAAAATTATTTTTAAGCATTTGGTTCTTCATTTTAATCTATTTTCAACTCATGGTTTAGACTTTTTCTTCAATATAGCACAGAATTTTTGATTAAGAATCAAATCAGATCAACAACCTTCAGTAAAACGTGATATCGTAGCATTATTTTGATGCTTTTTATATATTTTTAGCAAAAAAATGCATACTTGTGAAACTCTTGTTTAAAAATGATAATATTTGCCCTTAAGATATCATCATATATCTTAATTTTCAGGAGTAATTTTTTCAGGTATATTACTTTTATCTAAATCATAAAAGTCTGTATCTTTCACATGAAAGTTCTTTAAAGTTTGGAAAATTTGCTGATTATTAGTTTCGTTATTATTAGATACTCCCCACCAAATTCTTTGCTCAATCATTAATAGCGAGAAAATTTATTAGCATATATGAAAAGATGTTACTCATCTCCTCTTCAGATCTGCCAATTTAATAATCACTAATATAAGTTTTGAAATGCTTTATCTTGAATTTGTGATAGTTGCTTCGAATGGCTTTCGAATAATATGATGATTTTTGTATTGTTTTAGCCAATAATTTAGTTTTAAATGTTTATAAATACCGTTAAATTTTAGAAAATAAATCGTTTAAAAATGGATATTTAATAAGGTAATCTATTAATTTCACAGACTAAAGAGTGAGCACATTCAGGTTATGACTACTCATACATATTTGTCCTTTTATTTGATAATTATTAAATGAATTTGAAGTTATTTCATTTATTTTTGTTAACCTTTCCTGAGAATATTCACTATGCTGATTTCTTGAATCAAAACCCTTTTCCTCAATTAATAGAATAATCTATTTATATAATCATATAGGTGGATTATCAGTCTTAGTATCTTTATCATTAATTTATATGATTTTCCATAAGAAATTTTATATGCGTCAATGAAAACCTAACCAAAATCCAATTTCATGTAGCTGACATTCATTTTGTCTATATTTAAGGCATTTATTTTACTCTTTTTTCTTCGATATAGCACAGAGTGTTTGATTAATAAGTCAATTTAAAATCAAAAATATTAGAAGAATGTAAAATATCAATTATTTTGTATCCCTTGTTATATTTTTATCGAAAAAAATATATTTGTTGAATTCTTATCTTGTTGGCAATTACAGAAACATACTCTTTAAACTTACATTTTGCATCTAAACATTTGTAAAATTTTTTCAATGATATGACTCTAATTTTAATATTTCTACAACTATATCTTTCCGCTGAAATTTCTTTGCAGTTTGAAAATCTTGCTAATTATTAGATCTTATGTTTAGTTGAAATTTCACCACTGGTTTCTTTGCTCAATTATTAATAACGATAAAGTTGATTGATATATATAAGAAGGCACTATTTTTTTCTTGTTGCAATATTCATTTTAACAGTCACTAATATAAATTTTAAACGCTTTATCTTGAATTTGTGATAGCCACTCTGAATGGTTTTTGAATAATATGATGTGATTTTATATTGCTGTAGCTGATAATTTTATTTCAAATGTTTATAAATACCGTTAATATTTAGGAAATAAATCGTTTAAAAATGGTAATATAATAAGGCAATTTATAAAATTCTCATCATTTAAGAGCTAGCAAAAATAGTTTTAATATAAAAATGTTTTAATATAAATATAATAGTTAAAATTTTGGCTGTTATATTCAATTTTATGGTTATATCAGATTTTGAATTTCAAAATTTAAAATTCAAATTTAATAATAGCAATAATTGGAATCTGATAGCAATTTTATTTCTCTGATCGCTGATGTTTATATCTTATTGTTAACAATTAAATTAATAAAAATATTAGCTTATTGAATATTTTACTTTGATACACTTTTAATAACCATTTCAAAAAGAATAAGCTAAATAAAAGGAGTAATTGATGAATGAAATTGCTTAATATTATTATAAAACTAATTTTAAAGATTATAGCTTTGGTATCTCGTTTTTCATGTGCTTTTACATGAACTTTGGTAAAACATGATATTGTTGCATGATTTTAAATACTTCCAATATATGTTTAGAAAAAAGTCATGCTTGCCAAGTTCTTGTTCATAGCCATGGGAATTTGCCCTTAAAATACTATTGTATCTCAATTTTCAAACTAAATTTTCATGTCTGTTACATTAATCTAAATGATAAAAGTCTGTATCCTTCATATAAAATTTCTTTGAAATTTGAAAAATTTGCTGATTATTAGTTTTGATATAGATTTGACAGTTCACTATTAGTTTCTTTGCTTAATTATTCACGATAATAAAATTTATAAGCATATATGAGGAAATGCTGCTCTTTTCTTCTTTTATTTTTCATTATAATAATCACTAGCATAAGCTTTAAAATGACTTATATTGAATTTGTGATATCTGCTTCGAATGATTTTCTAATAATATAATGATTTTTATATTATTTTCAGTTGTTATTTAGTTCTAAATGTTTATAAATACCGTTAGTTTTCAAAAAATAAATCGTTTAAAAATGGAGATTTAAAAAGCTAATTTATTAATTTCTCATCCCTTAAGAGTGAGAACAAAAGATTTTTTAATAAGCTCTTTTGATATATCAAAAAGCAGAAATTCATTATTTATTTTTTGGATTTGTTCAATTTTCATTTCTTGGATTCTCCTCCTGCATAATGAGAAGTGTTTTTCATCTGATTGAACTTTTCTTCGATCTAAGGGCACGAGCAAAATATTCCGTAGTCAATAAATTCAATAAATATATTCCTTTGGCTCTTTTTACTGATTTGAATTCAAATTTCTAAAATATTTGCTTAAATCAGTCGCTTCAATGACTCTTAAATTTTATTTTAAATGTTTATAAGTTCCGTTAATTTTTAATAGCAATATATCCGGTCAATTGGAGTGTAGCCCAATTAATTCGAAGAATTGATGAAATTAAGAATTAAAATAAGAAATTACTTAAGTAAATTTATCAATTTTTCTCATATTATTTATTGATCTATCAGTCTAAGCATAATTAAGTGCTGATAAACCATAAGCAAAAAAATAAATAATTTTCTTGCAGAGCATATAAATTCAATTAAATCTAATTGCAGTTTTAATTATTTTTTAAATTAAGACAATTTCTGTTGAAACATGAAATTTGTTTAATATCAAACTTGTAAAAGCTTTTCTCAGCTGCGATACAGATCTCTTCTTCATTATATGAACAATATGTTTGATTCTGATTGATTAAAATTTTAAATTTGCTACTTGCTTCCAAGCATACTCACCTTCAATCTCATTTCATATAAAAAGCCTCTAAATTATATTAAATACAATAAATAATACATGGTGAATAAGCAGTGCTTTGAGCAAGGTTGTGACCTTGATGTCGAGTATGTATGCAAATGCACTTTTAAAGAAACTTACTGATGCGAAAAGCATTCTAGTAAGCATTTAAAGTTGAAGAATAGAGCTCATGCATTAAAGTCTATTTGAGAAGAGCCTATTGAAAATAAGGAAAAGCAAAATGTCCTCAAATTTCTTGCCGGAGTTGCTTCCTCCTATCATAGCCAAAGGGAAAAGATATTGGCTTCCTTTAGCCATCACGCTTTGAAATCCGAAAAAGGGTTG